>CAJQUW010013099.1:0-124157 GCA_907163375.1 Prostheceraeus crozeri
CTTAGGCAAATATGATGTTTAGCAATAGACTCAACCATGGCACTTGAATTCAATACATTGAAACATGATGATTGCACGATTCGTTTTCATCGAGAGTGCTTCGGAGGCTTAATACAAGATCACATCCTTGAGTTTCAAAGGGAGGAGACAGAATTGGAAGCATGTTTAGACTACACACGAGAAATATTTACGGAGTTGATATCTTATTTCAAAGACAGTCTCATCAAGGCTCACTTAATTGCACATGTCAATTACACTCATTTTCCGGAAAGTGCTGACTTTCAATTTCGTTCCTATGGACAACAATATGTTACTGATGCTTCTGAGTTCTATACACGTCATCTGCGGAAGATTATTTCTCGGATGGACAATTTTCATGGTTACGGCGACCATTTGCTTCTAAATAAAATAAGTCATATTGTTATTGCTATTAGTAAAGTGGGTTTCAATGATGTTAAATCAAAGACCAAATAAAGTATATTTTCATGACACTTGTGTTGTGCTAAACTTTCTAATGCTGCGGTGAGTTCAGTCAGTCACAAAACTTTAATGATCAAACTTTACTTTCACAAACGTGTGTCACGGTAAAACTTTTTGACTACACTAACGCTTGCATTTCATGACACTTGTGTTTCGCAAAACGCCATGATCAAACTTTCTAACTATACATCAACCTGTGTTGCACTAAAACTTTTGTACAACTTGATACACATTCTGACGACACTCACAAGAGCTTGTTCACTAGCGAAGAGAGAATTCTGTGATGTGTTGAATGTGGAGCAAGGGTGGCCTCCCGTTTCATCCCTTCATCATTTAGCCTCGGTGATAGAGGCGAGCAGAACGCATGGTTCATTCTCCCATGGTTGACCAACTGTCGGGAGACAAGTGCAATGGAGATTTTATGAGGTAACCTGTGGCAGATAGCTAAATGTCGCCCTGGCGGTCAGAGTACAACGTTGAGACGAAAGGCAACCACTTGGAAACATGACGCAGAGACGTTTCACAAGGATTACCATTGCCCACGTCCCGTGCAGTACTCATCGCTACGGTCTTCACCGCTGTCTCGAAAGAACGCACACCAACAGGAAGTATCACACCGAAAATCTCCGTAACTTGCACCGTCCATGACTTGATAGCCAGACATGAAAAGCGGTGGAGTTGGTAAGAGGTTAACAAACTTTGATCAGCTTGATAGCAAGCCGTAGAGAGGGATGGCAAGCCGTGATTCACAAGCGTTTTGCAATGGAGATGTTTAGATTCCACCCATGACAAGATAGCTAAGACTCAACCGATTGGCGTTCAAAGTGCTACGTTGAGAACTGTGTCAAATGCCCAACATGAGTCGCCCCAGCGGTTTCGGTCTAAAATATGACACACTCCCTTGCCACACTTAATCACTACGGCATCGACCGCCGTCCCGAAGGAACACCCTGTCATTAGAATATTACAGCAAAACTCTCTGTGTCTTGCTGGCTTTCAGTGAAAAGCTGCTTGATTCATGAGAAGACTGGCTCGTACACACTTTCCATGCCTTCATTGACTTCAGCAGGGTCGAAAACCCCAGAAAACCTGCAGAAATAGCTAATTTAAAGTTTTCAACTTTTTAGCACTACTTATGAAATGCTGTAAGTAGTCTGTCAACTAGAGACAGGGCATTAGCAACCGAACTTTTTTTGAATCAAGTCATAACGGACTTGTAGAAGCAAAGTTTCAAAGCCTTTAAAGTTTTGGAGTCTTTTATGGCCTGGAGAACGTAGGCCACTCCTGCGAACCTTAATCTACACCTTAGCTGACAATCACAATGAAATTTCTAAGTCGTTTTTCTTTTAGAAACCCGGTATTATTTTTTTCAGATTCCAATGCGATCATCAGAGCTCCGAGTTTCACCGAAACCCCAACCCAGTCGGGAGGAGAACTGATTTCCACACAGGGTTTCCACTATATAGTTTGTGGCGATCAGCTAATGGCGAAGATCCTGCATCCAAAAACTTAAACAAGTTTTATCTCCTCCGGTTCTACTGCCGATTGACTTGAAATTTTGACGTCATGTTTTTCTCGCTCTCCCCCTTTCATTTAAGACATCCACTCGTTACCGCTAACGATGTACCATAGCCACTAAAAGAACTCCGTTTTTCAAATAGTTCCAAAATCTTGGAAAATGTGCAAAAACCTCTCCCTCGATTTTCCAAACAGCTCTCATTTTGGAAACGAAACCTTCCACGCATCCTAAAAGATAGCATCCTAGAGAACAAAGTGCCGTCTTCCCTAAAAAAACCCAGCTCTCATTCATTTTCAATTCCTCCGCTATATGTACCGCCAAAGTGCTACAATTTAACATCTCAGAAAAAATCCTCATGTGGGAGGACCACATTTTTAAACTTTTTTCTCTCCGCTTGACTTGAAAACTCACCCTCTAGATGCAGAAATGGCACCCTGATTCCAAATCTGTTTTTCCGTCCGAAAGGCGTTCGTTCACACACACGCTACAGCCATTTCGTATAATAATCTACACTCAGTCGTTTTTTTCCGCCAATTGTCCAACATTTTGAATGCGTCTATATCTAAACGAAAGGCAGATAGGAACAAACCGTGTCTATCCCCTGAATTGTCTCACTCTCATCTTTCAAAGGAGCTATTTGCAAGACATTCTCCTACGATCCCTAACACCAAAGTCTAGGAACAAGAATGCGCAGCCGCACGGGGGCCCCACGTAGATCGGTACCAAGAAACTGAGATGGCGGTGGAGTTGAAAAAAAAATTTCCACATTGGTTTTCTCAAGTCGGTTCTCCTGAACGTTTTAGACACGTATATTCCAAATATGCACCTTTCCTCAAAACTAAATCTTTCAATCGACATCTCTCTTGTACAGAGCAGAAAATTCAAAATGCGGCTACTATAGTATCCGAAACAATAAATTTAATTAATCAAATCAAAAATTTCACTTCATCCGAACAACTTGATTTTAATCAATAGGGGTTCTCTCTCTTGTAATATTTATAAGAGCTAAAGAGACACTCTAAACAACAAGTCTAGAAATGTACAATTCTCTTTTCATTCGACCACCTAGCTTTTAGATCGGCAGCAGCGCACAAAATTAAAAATGGCGCGGCTTCTTCGTAATCGAAACATCATTTAAATTACAAAACTAAAAAATTTCCTTTCCCATGCAATTGTTTGTGGGGTCTTGTATTTTGCGAGGTGTAAGAGATCATTTATGACGCTTACGCAAGGGATTCTTTTCATCGACATCTTTAGCTACAGAGCGCGCAAAATTCAAAATGGCAACTGCTAACTCTAAACACCATCTTTGCCCTACAATTAAACCAAACAATTACAAAAAATTTGCATATCCATTCGATCGCACTTTGTTCAAATAAAATAAAACAAACCGCATTTACGAAAAATTCAAGATTCTTATTCAAAAAATACATCAAAGATGGCGACTATTTGAAAGCTGTCCAAACCGCAACTAAAATGTATTCTGTATATCTAGCACGCTGATATTCCTTTTCTACTTTAGATTAGCATTTACAACAAAATCTTGCGGAAATTGTGGTGAACGCAGATTCCAGAAACCTGCTCACTATATAATCCTAATCCTTGGTTTCCTTTTTTCTCCTGCAAAAACTTCAGGGACGTGATAAAATCGCATGGTATTGACTCCAATTGCGAACGTCACCGCGTATACATACTTACCATATAACTCTGTGTGAAACTTTCTTCAATAAATAATCGTTCAAAAAGTCAGAATCAAGTTCATTGCCGAAACAACTAGCGACTACATAAATGAAGACTACTTCGAAAACGAGTCTTGACGTATCCGCAAAACAGCTAGAGGACATTTGGAACTAACATATCCACGAATTTAAGCAATTTTCGGCATTGTTCCGAGTGAAGGACCACCATAGATTCATCTAGTACTCACCACCAACAATCTATAAGCCACTGCCGTGCAGTTTCAGGAAAAGTGTTTCCATACTTTAAAAATGTATGTGACTGACCCTATGAGAAGTCAACTCCGGGGAGGAGGATCAACCACAAAATCATTGTCATATTTTGTTTTTTCATTGCTGATAATCAAAGAAGGGTGAACAACATTTCCGTACGTTTCGCTTTAAAGAAGATTGATCATTCCTGCGGAATCATAGAACTGCCAAAAAAGAACGATAAAGGACCTCGGTGTCCGCGTTTGTCCCATTTCAGCTAACCGCTTTCTCTATATCGCACCATGATCAAGGGGTGTAAAACTTCCGTGATGTTCTCATGAACCCAGCAGTAATTACATATTTTGAGGTCAGCAGCGACAAAAAACTTAACGCTAACTATGAGTCCCATGGCATTCCAAAATATTTTTCAAGTAACATAGGACACCATGATAACGATCTGGAGACATGCAATGACAAAAAAAAGAGTTTATATTAAACCCGAAGATTTCTCTTTGCCTTTAGACCAAAGCTGTCTGAATTGGATATTTATCAACAAGTGACAAAGACAAAATTTCCAAAAAAATCCTCCTCCAGAATCAATGCCTATTTTAATCATTAAGTCTCAATGTGCATGGTTTCTAATTTTGAAAACTGTCTGAATAAACATCCTCAATTTCTGTGCATATAAGACCAACAGGACGAGAAGTATGAGAAAGGTCGCTTAAGACAATATCCATGGTCTTCTATTAGTTTAAAACCTTTCGTCAAACGAATGGTCTCTGGCCTAAAATTCTCGTTTATTGCATAACTTTCAAATAACAGTTCGTGAAGACAAATGCCCGCACCTCAAATGCTGCGCGCTCCAAATCGCAAAGTTTTTCTCTGCCTTGAACTCCGCTAATTAACAATATACAACCTGAAGGTTGAGTAGGGGTATCCAACTGAATGTAAAGGTCATTACGGTGATGTTAATGATTCACATTCATTAATTTCCATTGATTTTGGTTAATGTCGTACTTCCTTTTATTTATGAGTAGCTTCTTCGGAGTCACGACAGAGGAGTTGAAGAATTTTTTCCAGGGTTAAGCCAAATACTGAAGAGTCTTACTGAGAAAGGTTATGCTATTCGAAAATCTCTTCCTGTGATGACAATCATGTGGTTACCACGTCCTACCTTCACAAAGACAAATACCACAAAGTTTGACGTTTGTAAGAACTCAATTAAAGCTTTATCGACACCTGTCGAAGACATAGATGGCTATACTCGGCCTTCTTTTCTAGTTATAATGTGCTTGTATTTGTCTAACACACATCCTAACGGTCGAAGCTATATAACACGCATGAAAAAACATTTCAACAATCTCAAACAACGGATTGACGTGTGCTTCTACTTAAAATTGAGACGTTGATCGAAACTTGTAATATTCCAATGCTGAAGCAGGGCCAATTCACACGCACCCAGTCACTACTTGGGATAGGTATGTTTTCTCCTGCACGATGAGCATGTGACTTGAGAAAAAGGTAAATATCAATTTACTGTCTCAAAATCAAAAATACATGAGCTTTTATCGAAGCTTCGTAGTTTTGCCGTAATATTGCGGAGATCTTTTCTCCTTTGCTTAAGCAAATGACGCAAACCACTTTAACAGCGTCAGAGTGTGAGCGAAACTTCGTTGGCATTTTGTGAAACAATGAAGGATCTGGAAAAGCCGCATACATTTGTATGTGCAGTGATATATATCATCTATCAGCTAATTATACTCAGGGCTCTCCCTAGAGTCTATTTTTAGCAACCAGTTTCCTATCATCGAAGTGGCTGTAGACATCATACGAAAACAACTTAGTGACTGTTGTTCTAACGATTTCTGTTATCTTGAGTTCTAAATTTTTAAATTTATACACACGAAGGTGGTGTTAATTTAGCAGTTGCCATTTTGAATTTTCCGCTCTGTAGCTAAAAGATGTCGATGAAAATCCCTCTAATCGTCATAAATGATCTCTTTACACCTCAAAATACAAGACCCCACAAACAATTTGCATGGGAAATTTTTAGTTTGATAATTAAATGATGGTTTCGATTATAGAAGCCGCCATTTTTAATTTTGTGCTCTGCTGCCAAAAGATGTCGATGAAAATCATTCTAATTGTTGTTAGTGATCTCTTTACTCTTTAAATTACAAAACCCAATCAACAGTTGGCATGGGAAATTTTTTGTTTGATAATTAAATTATTGTTTCGATTATAGTAGCCGCCATTTTGAATTTTCTGCTCTGTAACCAAAAGATGTCGATGAAAGATTTTTTAAAGGGCATATTTGGAATATCCGATGTCTAAAACGTCGGAAACCGTTGAGAAAACCAATGGGAAATTTTTCAACTCAACCCGCCATTTCTGACGCACCGAGGGGGGTCAGAACTTTTTCTCTCCGATTGAGCTGGAAAGAAGTTCCTAGACCCAACATTGGCCAAAATGTCCGAATTTGCACTCCATTTTCCCATACGAGCACTCCTTCATGTCGAAAAACGACTTTTCTCATCCCAAAACATCCAAAACCTGACTTTTCCAACTCTGACGTTTTCCTGCCATTTTCCTCCCTAGACCCAATAGGATCAAACTGAGCTTTCCACTGCATTTTTCTCATTCTTATCTTTCAAATGAGCTATTGCATGACTTTCTACGATCTCTAACACCAAAGTTGGAAGTCTGACAGGAGGGGGGGGGGGAAGTCCTCGAAATGTTTTTTCTCCGATGTCGCTGGAAACATCCTTCCTCACCCAAAATTTCACGTAGATTCCGAATTTGCACTCCGTTTTCCCATCCGAGACATCCTTCATGCAAAAAACGACTTTTCTCATCCCAAAACCACCAACACCTACCCTTTTCCAACTCTGACGTTTTCAGAGATTCAACCCCTTGCATCATCACTCCTGCCTTCCTTCCCCATCCAAAATTTCATGTAGATTCTGAATCAGAACTCCAATTTTACATCCGAACCCTCCTTCATGACGATTTCCAACTGTTCTCATCCCAAAACCACCAACACCCACCTTTTCTCACTCTATCCTTCCGAGATTCAACCCCTTCCCTCACTGGAAAACTCCTCCCTCCTTCCTTCCAGAGGGGGGGTAGGGAACGGTTTCCTCCTCACGGACCCATTCCTCCCAGCACATCCTTGGCCACCTCCCTCACCTTCCTTCCAGAGGGGGGTGAGTCAGCATGATGACTCATCACTGCACCGCACCGTCCTTGCGTCTGGGATGGGATTACTACTAGTAAGCTATTGGAAATCTGGTGGCCATGGCTTGCTTAGTGTAAAAGATATCACCACTAAATTTCATGTTTTGACTTAATTTTGGTGATTTTTCTCATTTTGTAGAGGCTCTCAGACATGAAATACTGATTCATGTGACTCACTTCAACTTGTATATCGAAGTTGATGTTCTGAACTCAATCATCTTTCAAATTTCATGGCATTCTGATAATTAGTTTCTTTTCTGTAAAAGAAAATGTACGAAAATTGCTAAGTGTTTCACAGTCCATAGATATTTCTTGAATTTTACCACTGGATTCAAATGGGAATCCTTCAACCAATTTCGATTGTTGCCAATAATGAGTTGTTGATATACGTGTCTAACCAGGGATGTCCATGAATAGCCTGATATAGAACTCGGGATACACAACTCCCAGAGAGTGGAGAATTGACTGTGAGCTGAATTTTTGCAAATCGCAACACTTACATGGAAGTTTTATCCATGTTTTGAGCCTAAAGGGAACTAAAAGACTTCATGGAAATACATGTAGTTAAGTAATGTCAACATCAATGTGATGTATAGCATTTACTTACACATTATCAGACTGATTGGTGTGATTGATTTTGTTAAAAACTCACCTAGGAATGTCGCAAAAATGAATCCTAGTCTAACTTATAACGTAGAATTCGAATTTTACATCAAATTTATGCCCTGATAGGTCAACATCAAGATAGGGACAAGATATTGATCATTATCAATCAGACTGATTGGTGTGATTGATTTTGTTAAAAATGCATTTGGGAATGCCAGAAGAATAAATGCTACTACCGAAAATGGTGCGTTGAATTCAAATTTCACATCCAAATAAGCCGATGATGATTCATTATGAAGATAGATACAATATATTGATCAGCATGAATTTGATTGATTTTGTATCGAAATACTTATCCGTGTTTTGTGCTGTAAATACATGTAGGCTATACACTGTAGCTACTCATTATCTATGTTTATCAACAATATTTTTTTCTATCTTGATCAGAATCTACTGTAGGCCCTACCTTGTACTTGATCATATGATTTTACAGAGAAAGCGCTTCGCCAAGAAACGGATCTATTGGTCATCTACGGTACATGTTGTTGACTAAAAAGTCGAGTGATCCTCCTTGTGTTGTCCGTCGAACTAAGGCGGAGTGTGACTAATCATGAAATGACAATGCAGTCATGCAGCTGCTGCATGCGCGTGGGTGGTCTCTATCTGCAATCGTCGATTTGTTTACGCCGCAAGCATTGTTCATTCCGATCACTCTTGATTGTTGTCACTGCTTTCATTTGCACATCATACATGTATCATGGCATGTGCATCACATAGTAAGTTCAAGTTAACACATGATGAAAGTCCACAAACTACTGAATATATTACACGATGCATTCAACATTCAGAGCATTGTTAAATATCAGGTAGAAAATGGCTACCCAAGCAACAGGAATTTCACTCGCCCTGTAACTGTTCAAGGTTTCACATAGCAATGGTGCATCCAAGGTGCCGCAATCGCTGCACGGGAAAAAGTATTATTTCTATGAGCTCAGATGCGTGCTTATGTATGTAAATGACTGCGCCCACATTTGCTCTTTGATATGAATTGTTATACCATCCTTTTCGTCATTGCCAGCCAATAGAAGTACAAAAGAACGTCTGAATTTATAAAATTCCTCGCTAGTTGCTATCTCCCCAACACCGCACCTGAAATCTTCTAATTCTGGTTTCTTATTGATTGAGACGATCGCTGTAATTGTGCTTCCCTAATAATACCTTTATGCACTTTTATGATGATTGTAGTCAGTGTATTATCAAATTTTGCCGTAGGGTTACCATAAGGACGATTTCTGCACATGCTTTCCCTTGATGATCTCTCTCATATTGCGATGAACTACATGTAGCCCATTATACATGTAGCTTTCATGTAGGCAGTCTGCATGTCGAAATCAAGCCGAATAATGAAGTCTAGTGCGATAACACAAAACCAAAGCTTGCAATATATGCATGTATATCTGATCTCCGCAGCGCCTCAAGAATATCTGGATATGTCACTGGTGCAGAAATCACATCGTAAATCAATCCAGTCTGCGCACTGCATACTGATGCAACAGGTTATCATGTTTTTTACAATCACTATATGACTTGCTATTTACGAAATTTTGATTTAGATAGTGCACTACAAACACTGTTTGTCCATTAGGATCTTCAAAATTCAGTTGAAGTTGTTGTCGTCGTTATATTCTGTCTGAATCACTTGAAATGATCATTATAATTTTCTGAATACTGTTACATGTATATATGAATTATACTGTATTTGCGTTAGACAGGGCAAGAATTCATGTTGTCACTTGGAAGTTTGTTAGTCCATACTAGCCCATGTTTCAGAAAATACATGTATGTCGCAAAACTTACGCCAAGTTATTGAAATGAGTGCAAAAGTTCCTAGATTTGAGTAGCACAATTTTCGAACGACAAAATTTGGCAACAATACAAGCAAGTTCTGATTTTCTACACAGATAATCCATATTTTCTCAACGATTGACAACATTCTCCATTTGGGAAGCATTTGTGAGATCAGACTGAAATAACATTGCGCCAATGCATATAATTTCAAATAAACATAGAAATTTCCACTGTCATAAAATACTTCAGCCCACAGTCAATTCTTCACTCTTAGGGAGTTGTGTATCCCGAGTTCTATATCATGTTTTTCATAGACATCCCTGGTTTAACCCAGTTGCCTCATGACATGAAGTTTCATCTCTATTACACGGTATTTCAATCCGAAAACTCGCTCTATGAGCCAATAGATATCTAGACAAGATTGCTTGCGGAGCAAACAATCTTTTCTGAAGACTCATAACTTGCATACCATTATACTCTCATCCTCAAAGGCAATAATTGCAATGTTGATTATGCTAATAAAGGCATGTATTCAGGATTGCCAACAATTGCTGAGTGGAATGCGTGAGATTATTGTATTAGATAAATATACTGCATCTTGAAACGTCGAACACGAGCATTCGCATTTTTCTGCATCTCAAAGAAGTAGATATCTAGGCCAGTTAGCATGTTATTTCGCTTAACTGCATAGGTTTTACGCGAAAGTGCCGCTCTATCAGGAAATGTCGTTTAGAATTACATCAAAAATACGAATGCGCGAGATACAACAAGCGTGAGAAATTTTGCCTCCAGCTGAGAGCGTGAGAAGAGGCTTGAATGCGTGAGAGTTGGCAACTCTGTGTATTGGCCTCAAAATGAGACCTTATTTGTTAATCTTTTGCTAGTTAGTTTGAAAGTTATGCTACATTTCTGTAGCTCTCTAGTGGTTGATGTTTTTATAATGTCATTATGTCATCGCAACTTGTCAAACCTGCTGATAAGCAGGTCAATATGAAATATTAACAAGAGTGCGTTAGAGAAAACTCCCTAAGTTTAGGTAGATGATTTCTTAAAAGTTAAGTAAAAAGTTTAACAGGTCAGACGGGCCTTCGGCGTCCAGCGCCTTCGAAACGGTCGATGGTAACAGACGGGATGCAACTGTGTGAAGTATTTATGTGAAGATATGAGTTCTGTTAAGAAGTGTGTTGGCGGTTTGCATGATTATCGAATTGTGAAGAGAGATTGTAGTCTGGAAGTTCGTGTTTCCTGTTGATCTGTGGTTTAAGCTGTGTTATTGCTTTGGCCTCTGCTATTGTTGTGTCTCGAGTGTTCTGCAGTTTGCGAATAAGACCGACCTGAAAATTACCGATGCCGCCTATCCCTCCATGCTTATCTTGCAAGTGGTTATAAAGGGCACTGTTATTACTTTTATTATCAATCGCCTTCCTATGCTCTTGGTGCCTGGTTTTTAGCATGCGGGCAGTTTTTCCTATATAAAATTCTCCGCATTGAGCACACGTGTATTGATATACGACGTATCTGTCACGGCACGAGTACTTATTGTTCTTAAAATCACTGCAAATATTACAAGAGCATGATTTTTCTTTCTTATTATTATTAAGGTAGTTGGCCGATTGATAACCATACTCATTAATCAAACGTACCGGTAAATCATATTTTTTAATAAGTTTGTTTATTTTGCGATTACACCGGTCATTAACGTACGGCACTTTAAATTGAAAATTATTTTCTTTACTTATGCTATTTCTTTTATTTGATTTTTTTGTTTTAGCACTTATTTCGCGCTCCTTTTCGGTGTATTGATTTTGTTCTAGAATTCGGTCAAACTCTGCTAAGTTCTCCTTCCTAATTTCTGGATCATTTGATCGTTGAGATATAGTATGTGCACTACTCTCTATATAATTTGATTTAATGTGTCTCGGAAGAAAAGAATCTTTTCTCAAAGCTATGTTGGAGTGGCATTCTTTATGATACCAAGAGTATTTAATTTCATTATCTATCTTTATCTTGATATCTAAAAAATTCAGCCATTCACTAGGTTTAGGTGCTTCAAGAGTAAACTTGATATTGGGATTTATTGAATTAAAGACGTTCAATATTTGGTTAAATTTATTTTCGTCGTAATCTAAAGGACCAAGTATTATGTCGTCAATATACCGCTTATATATTGTGGGGTCAAAACCCAACATCCCCAACGCCTTCGATTCGATAGTATGGAGAAATATAATTGCGAACGGATTGCGAACGGTGGCGCAAAGTGGCAGCCCATCGGTACACCTTTAATTTGTTTATAAGTCTTGCCGTTGTACTCAATCTCATAGTTATAGCAAATAAACGTCATTAATTTTTCAATGTTTTCTACACTTATGCCAAAACTGTCAATCCTATCCCAGTGCTTTCTTAGATGTTTCATATTATACTCAATACCGGTTTCTAACGGAATACTAGGATACAAACTTTGTACGTCCAATGAAATAAAAACTTTGTTATCTAAATTACAAGTATGCAAATTGTTTAACATATTAATTAACTCTTCAGTTTTTACTAAATTGGCAGGAACTAAAGGTAATGTCTGTGACAGTATTCGAGAAACTACCCAGTCAATTTTTTCTATCGGCGTATTCCTTACTGAGGCAATCGGTCTAACCGGAAATCCTTCATCAGTCTTATCTTTGTGGTCTTTTATGAAAGAGAAGAATTTTGCTGGGTTTGTCCCAGTGCTTATTAATTTATCACTTTGATCGTGCAAGGAACTATTTTTAATAATAGTCTTAATTAATTTGTCTGCTTGGTTTTCTATTGCTTGAGCTTTGCTTTTATTCATTACTTGATAAGTTGTGTTATCTTGAAGAATAATCTCATTCTTTTTAGTTAAATCCTCCGATTTACAAACTACGAATCTGTTAGTTTTGTCAGACCGCACACATTGTAAATTATTTTTGCTTAAAAATTCCTTCGTCATTTTACAAGCTTTATTTACTTCTATAAATTCTTTACTTTTACGAAGTTTTGATGCCTCGCAGTCTAAAATTTCTTTCAAGTCGTCACCGAAACGAATTAATTTGTTTTCTATAGCCTCATCCATTTTAGGTGGCAGGCGACAGGTATTCTTATCAAACGGTACATTCAGTACTTTAGGTCGGCTGTTCGAGTCAGTTTCAAACTTGCTGTTTCAGCGCATATTATATTTTAGGGTTTCAAAATTTAAAGAAATTTTTTCCCAAAACGTCTTATCTATGTTATTTGGTAATCTATACTTAGGTCCTTTATTTAACAAATCCCCGACGGCATCGGGAACCTCCAGGTAGGTCTCGTTCGCAAACTTGGTGTCTGTAGAGGATTGTTTAATAATACTAGTAGTGTTTATGTTGAGTTTGTCGGGAAAACAAGTTTGCATCACTCGTCTATTGACATACAAGTCACAAGGAAGAGGATAGTCAAGTCCACAGAGCCGCTGCCACTTTTTTGCTGTGTCTCGCATACAGCATCCTTCCTTCTTTCTCCATCACTGTTCTTGTGTTGTTGAGGACGTATTCAGCCAAGCTTCGATGTTCACCACTTGTTCTTCGCAGATTCCAGAACAGGTATCCTCCTTCCATTATCAGCCAACGACGCTTGTCTTCAAACTCCTGCACATCCGCTCGTACCACTTCCATTGCTAGTGAATGACTCTTTCTTTGAATCACTTTGTTACCATCATATGCCTCCATCTTGATCTTCTGTGAAACATGAGAAGGTATCACATTGTACCTCAGACAGCTCTTCAGGAACCGTTTCGAAGGCGCTGGACGCCGAAGGCCCGTCTGACCTGTTAAACTTTTTACTTAACTTTTAAGAAATCATCGACCTAAACTTGGGGAGTTTTCTCTAACGCACTCTTGTTAATCAAAATGATCTCCCGACGACTGGTCAACTATATGAAATATGAAATATACATAAAAAGCTGCTTCCTTGAAAGTCACTGAAGGAACGCTGTCATATGTGTTATGAAAGATTTCAGATGACGCGTGTTTGAGCAGTGTGGAAGCATGTGGCGGTCAGCCCGCACTCACTACAGGAAGGCTTCGATTGGGAGGAAGAGTTGGGAGATGACGTTGTTCATACAGCTTCTTCGCTGTTTTTATTCTCCTCTCAACAGACTCCACAAATGATTCGATGTCTTCCTCTTTGTAGCCTTTCGAGATCATCAGAAAGACAAATGGGCATGCCAATGAAAGAAGTAAACAATACTGTAGTAGGCTACGAAGCAAGCTACTGCAAACACAAAAAGTCGATGCTTTTATTAATAAGGTTTCAATACTCAGAATCAGTTGGAAGTATCACAGATTCATTCGAGTTGAACGGGTTAAATAAATGCCTTCTTCATCTGTATCAGTCATTTAACATCCTTTTGTTTAAGTGACAAAGAGATCTTCTGTCCCAAAAAGTATTTACATCTACAATTGATGGCTTTGAGTCTGTGTGTAATTTATCGCAAAGTTTGTACATCAAATTATCAAAATTAAAAGACTCGATCTTGAACCTCTTCTTCCATTCAAAAAATGCGGAGTACTCCGTTTCATTTGCAGCAACCCGTTTGAGATACCTTGCAAGACTGGAAACACTCTTGAAATCATCCACATGTACAAATGAATGAGGAGGAGCGGCAGAATAATAATCAGATTGATTATATCCACCAAGAGCTACAGGAACAGCATGTCCTTGTAGTGCATTCATCCACAATTTTTCTGTTATCCATTGCTTACAATGAGCATTCTCAAAAGCCAGAATGTATCGATATTTTTTGCTCATTTGAATAATGATTTCGGCGTTGTGTCTCCATGAGCGTCTATCTTTTTCAGGCATGGTCAAGTTACCACATTTTCCATAGACATCAATTTCTACATGACGGCGCAAGGCTTCAATGAAATCTAAACGATACCTGGCAGTTGGTATACAACTACTAATAACCGCGAATGCAAAGCGTTTCTTTTCTGCAGGATTGTAAAACTCCTTAGCATTAACATTCCGTTTGTCCTCTTCACTCAAGGGAACATGGCCACTGCCAAAAGGAACCCACACATCAGATTGCTTCATGTAGGTTGCAGTCCAATTGAATTTCTTTTCCCAATATTTATTGAGGTAGACCATGGCATGTATCGGATTTTCCCATGAGAAAAATACCCAACGATGAGAAGGTTTGCGGATCTCTTGCAAGTATTCATGGTCAGACTTCCAATATTCCAAGGCATGAAACACAAATGCGTCAGCTTCACTCATATTCCAAGTCCATAAACATCGATATCCATTCTTGGTTACCACCACTTCATTCGTTGCCCATTTACGAAGATCAGTTTCCCAAAACTTGCGACGAGTGCCGAAAAATGTTGAGGCAGTATAGATTCTCTTGATTACGTAATTCCCTGTTCCTGCGCTTCCTTCATAAGGTGCAAGCGCTTCCAAGCGCTTGATTGTGTGTGCAATTGCATTCCTAAAGTCAACTTTCAGTTGAAAATAAATTAAGGTTATGGTTGAAATTCCAATAAGCAGAAGTAATAATTTTAATACCTTCCTTGGCAAGGGCATAGCGACTGAAAAGAATATTCTAAAATGTTTATGCCTTTCAAGTATTTACACTGAACAATGTTTTGGTAGCATGACGGGCAGCTGGCCAATCGGTTTTGTCCGACGTTTTTTTATGATGCGGCTAATTGAAGCAGCATCAAGGTAAAGTGAATGGATTTGAAAATTGGCTTATTCAAAAGGGTCAGTATCTCACAACAATGCGTGACTTTATTGAATGTCTTTTGATTGAGTATTCATCTTTTTTTCTTCGCGCGCCAGTGCATCTTTCAATGATATATCTGGTTGATTCGCTACACACTGTAAACCGTAGGCCGACCCTCCTTAAGAAAGCTGAAATAGCTGAAGAGTATTAGGGGTTTTGGAATTTCAATCATCTTTACATTACTAACGACAGCGTCGCTGTATTAGGAACTCGCTTTGCATTAACGCTCGTCTCACTGCGTGAGCGATTTTTTTGACCACCTTTTAAACCTATGGCCAACAGATTTCCAGCAGCTTACTTTCTACGTATTATGCAACTTTTGACAGAAGCATAATAAATTTGGCACTATAGTCTTGGCGTGAGAGCTATTTTATAATTTTAATGTTGAAATATCTTGTGTGATTTAGGTATTTACTTCTGATGTATTTTGCGGCATCAATTCTTGATCAAATAAGTTGAGATTGCATAAAGGAGAGTAGTAAGCCCATGCCAAAAAGAAGTGCAAAATGTGCAGCGATGAGTCATCATGCTGAGTCATCCCCCCTCTGCAGAGAGAGGAAGGGAGGTCAGTCAGTCAGTCAGGAACGAATTATATTTGAGTGACATTTCACATGTTTACACGTCTCAAGGCCACTGTACAAAATATCATCAAAATTATAATAATAAAAGTATGTAAGTAAAAAGCATTTAGTACAAAAATTACGTATAACAGGATTTTAAGAAATGCTGCTTAATTGATTTCTTAAAAATATGCGGTTCAGAAATATTCGTTATATGCGGTGGTAATGAGTTCCATGTACGAGAAGCTTGCACACAAAATGAACGTCCCCCGATAGTTGGGCACTTTACCCGAGGAACAATTAGTGATTGTGTTGTTGAGGATCGAAGACCAGGGCGTCTTGAAGAAGTGTATTTGAAGTCGTGGGCCAGGTGAGAAGGAGCTTTTCCATGAAAACATGCATGTGTCGACGCAGCCAGCCTATAAAGCGGGCGGATGTCCGCAGGAAGCCAACCCAGATCTCGAAGTAGAGGACTTGCAGATGAAAAGCTTGAAGTTCCAAAAATCAAACGTGCACTAGCATGTAACACGGATTGAAACTTGTTAGAGAGTTTACGTGGAATACCGGCCAGGATAGAATTACAAAAGTCGAGGAGAGGCAAGACCAGTGATTCTATTAGTTTGATCAGGAGAGGACGAGACAGAGAGCGGCCGATGGAACGTATCTGTCGCAAGACACCAAAATCATGAGCACCAGGATGAATCATGAGCCACATGAGCACAAAAAGAGACCTCCGAGTCTATGACAACACCAAGACAGCGAACAGACGAAGATGGTTTCACCATATAATTTCCAACACGAATGGAGTCATTAGGAAGGGATGAAGCACGACGGGAAGATGAACACCACATTATCTCGCATTTGCTTGCATTTAATAGTAGACGATTCGATGAGCACCACGCAATAACCTGATCTACACACTTAACCATGCGAGAGACCAAGTCACTTGAGTCGTCAGGATGACAGTGACCATACACCTGTACATCGTCGGCATACATTTGTAGGGACAGGTCAAACTGTGGTATGATTCTGGAGAGTTCGGATGTATAGAGAATAAACAGTAGCGGTCCAATCACGGAGCCCTGTGGAACACCAGCTATCACAGGACTGAAATCAGATAGTGTAGAATTAAAAGCTACACGACTTGATCGTCCACGTATGAATGATTCAATCCACAGCAAGGCAGTACCACTAAAGCCAAAATTTGATTGTAAACGGGCCAGAAGGATGTGATGATCGATCGTGTCAAATGCGGCTGACAGATCAAGGAAGGTAAGGAGACTTAAGCTACCGTTGTCTGCAGCAAGAAGAACGTTGGAGGTTATACGAAGAATGGCAGTCTCACACGAGTGATGCGGTCGATATGCAGACTGAGTCGCAGGAATTAAGTTGTTTGCATGCAGGTATGAACGAAGTTGCGCGGATACCAGGCGCTCAAAAAGTTTGGAGACGACAGTAAGGTTAAAGATAGGACGGTAAGATGTCGCGGCATTCGGATCACTGCAGCCCTTCTTAACCACAGGGGTAATCAAAATTCGCTTCCAGCGGGACGGGAAAATACCTGAAGACAACGACGTATTGAACAGATGACTCGGAAAAGGCAGCAGAGATGGAATGAGTTCTTTCAAAAGAGTCGTAGGAATTACACCACTGGCTGATGATTTGTTGGGTAAGTTATGTACAGCATTTAGGATGTCTTCATCTGTAATTGTTTGGAACCGTTCCCTCCCCCCTCTGGAAGAAAGGATGAGCTCTACTGTGAGGCAAGGGTAGGAAAGTGTTTTAGAAAAGGTGGGTTTTGGACGTTTTTGGACGAGAAAGGCCGTGTTTCGGGCTGAAGGAGTGCTTGGATGGAAAAACGGAGGACAGATTCGGAGTCTACTTGAAGTTTTGGGTTAGGTAGGTTGTTTCCAGCTCAATCGGAGAAAAAAAATTTTGAGGACGTCCCCCCCCTTCTGGAACGTGACTTCCAACTTTGGTTCTAGAGATCGTAGAAAGTCGTGCGATAGCTCGTTTGAAAGCTAAGAGTAATAAGAATTCAGTGGGAGAAACGGCGTGTCTCTACGTTCATTCGTTAACATGTGAGAGTGACTTTAAGATTTTTGACCATCACCAAAAAAACGACAGAGTTAGAATATTTACGAAAATGGCTCTAGCGAGCGAACGAAGCCTCGGACGTGAAAACGAAGGCCAGACTTGGAATCATCGTGCAATTCTGCATCTGGAGGGTGAGTTTCAAGTGAGTTGGAGAGAAAAAGTCGAAAATTTTCTTCACACTGGCTGGGTCCTACGACTTGGGATTTTTTTGTGAAAATATTAAATTGTGGCCTACTTTGATGACGACTCACTCAGGAATGAAGGTGAATGAAGAGCTCGGGTATCTTTTAGGGGCAAGACCGCACTTTGTGCTTTAGGATCCTACCTTTTCAGATGTGTGGAAGGTTTCGTTTCCAAATGAGAGCATGTTTAAAATCAAATTTTTGTGCATTTTCCAAGATTTTGGATACTTTGAAAATCTCTCTTTGAACGCACTCTCTGGTAATCGTAGAGAGTCGAGGGATGGCTTAAATGAAAGGTGAGAGCACGAAAACGTGACTGTCAAAATTTGAAGTCAATCGGAGCATGTTTCCAATGAGAGCATGTTTAAAATCGAATTTTTGCGCATTTTCCAAGATTTTGGATACTTTGAGAAAACGACAGTTTTTTCAACTCGGCTTCTGGTAATCGTAGAGAGTTGAGGGATGGCTTAAATGAAAGGTGAGAGCGAGAAAACGTGACTGTGAAAATTTGAAGTCAATCGGAGTTCTAGAACCGGAGATAGAAGTGTTCAAAGTTTTGGATGATTGAGATTACGTCATCAGCTGATCACCATATGAGTGGAGTCTCTACTTGTGGGAATCAGTTCTCCTCCGACTTGTTTGGGGCAAGTGAACTCCGGAACTCCGATGATAGCATCGGAAATTCCAAAATTCAGGTTTCCTACAAACCGACTTAGAAAATTTCATTACTGATATCATCTAAGGCGTCAGACTTATAGGTTAGCCAGGAGATGGCCTTAGTCTCCAGGCCATAAAAGACTCCAAAACTTTAAAGGCTTGTAACTTTGCTTCTACAAGTCTTTTTGACTTGATTCAAAAAAGGTTCGAGAGGTCATGATTCACGTCAAGTCACTAACTACTTATAAAACTTCATTAGTAGTGCAAACCTGCTGAAAAATTTGAATTCGTTATTTTTAGAGGTTTTCTGGGGTTTTCGGCCCTGCTTAAGTCAAATAAAGGATTTGTCATGATGCCTGAGCCAGTCTTCTCATTGGACGAGCGTTCTCGCCCATTCATAATTCATCAAACATCCACTATAAAGAAGAGATGTTGCATTACGTTTCACATTTGCCTTTAGCAAGTGTCGGATGCATTGTACGGAGACTTTCGCCGTAATATTCCAATGACAGGGTGTTCCTTCGGGACGGCGGATGACGCCGTAGTGATAAGTGTTGCAAGAGCGTGTGTCATATTTTAGACCGAAACCTCTGGGGCAACTCATGTTGGGCATTCGACACAGTTCTCAACGTAGCACTTTGGACGCCAATCGGTTGAGTCTTAGCTATCTTGTCATGGGTGGCACCTAAACATCTCCATTGCAAAACGCTTGTGAATCACGGCTTGCTATCAAGCACCTTTAATGTCTGGCTATCGCGTCATCTCAACGTGAGTTGGAAACCCTCGATATAATACTTCCTACGGTGAAGCGTTCCTTCTGGACGGCAAGCACTCCCACAGATGGAAGGATGGCAAGGGACGGTGTCATACTTCAGACCGAAACCGCTGAGCTGTCGCTTATGTTGAGCATGTGACACCGATCTCAACGGACTCTTTTCAATCGCTCGGTCATGAGTGCTTTAGCCATCTCCCGTATGTTTTCTTTAAGATTCTCCACCAACGCTGTGAGACTGCCTCTGACCGAGACTAAATGAAATGGAATGAATTGGATGGGACATTCATGCGCCACACGCAACCATAAGCTCATTTCTCTCTTCGCTAGTGAACAAGCTCTTGTGAACGTAGTCAGAAAGTCTATCATGTTTTGCAAAAGCAAAGTTTAGTGTATTCAAATAGTTTTACCACGACACACGTCTGTGAAAGTAAAGTTTGATCATTGAAGTTTTATGACTGACTGAACTCACAACAGCATTAGGAAGTTTTTATCCTTAGTTGATACCCGGACTGCAGTGTGTAAAATGTTTTATGTGACAGTCTTTTCACAAACGGTGAAGTTTATCTCAGAGTGAATACATCAACTTTAGATGTGAAGTAAAGCGAATCATGTTGGATGTACAGAATGAATTGAATATTAGACAGCGCATGCAAGTTTTTGACGACTTGAGTGTGTCATGAAAAAACCCAAGTCTAAGTTTAACATGTTGGATATAAAAAGTGAGATGGATAGGAATAAGTGTTGAATGGAGTATGAACTTGTATTTCATGACAACATAGTTTCAAAGTAATGAAAGACGTAACGGTAAGAGTGTGTAAGTTAAACGTTGGTCGTCAAGTTTCACGTCAAACACAAAGACGAAAGCAATCATCAACAACTCAATCCTATGTCAACTAGATGAGACGTTCAGTTTTGCTAATCATTGAAATGAAAGATACAAGTGAAAGACGATCACATGAAACTCAAAACTTATCAATGTACAAGAGTTCTGGAACTGAAACCCACTAAGTGTTGAAGTCAACACAGAGCGCAAAGGCTTCTCAAGTGATAGCATTAGACATGAATAATAAAGTTATTCTTCCAAGGTAGATGATCAATGATAATCATGAGGTGTGAAGCTCTACAGTATTAGCTACATGATCAAAAGTGGATACAAAGCAATGTAGAAGCGAATACGTTTTACTTGTTGAATTAGATAGACACAACAGTGAATCAACTATATATGTGAATGCATTGATGGAAATTTGTTGAAGTCTCTATCTACATCAGTCGCAAATCTACACATGTCGTAAATGTTTCCATTTCAAAAGCAGTATGAAACATCTCAGTTGATTATCTCTTTCTCTGGTTCAGGCTTGCCATTCTTTGGGTGTGGACAAGCTCATTCTCTATCGAAATATATGTGAATGCATTGATGGAAATTTGTTGAAGTCTCTATCTACATCAGTACACGGTATGAGGCCATCATTTACACAGTTAATCACCAAGTTTTCTTTACTCAGATGAAACATCACTGTCATGTTGTGTGAAAAAAATACAGTGTGGAGATAAGTCGTATTATTATGTTTATTGATTGTCATGACTATACATCTGAAAGGTTGAACTATGGGAACGTTGTTCCTAACTGCAATACTCTTGCACTTATTTTTCAACATGAAGTCAGTCACAGTGTTTATGAGGACGCGTATGTATAAGTCTTTATGACACATTCTGCTTGACATGAACGAACGTGGAAACGATGCGATACCGCTTACATGAGAAACTTCAGCTATACACAACAACTATTTGAAACAGTACAGCCATACATGACTGTCATTGCTTGCATTGCTGTAGAAAATTCTGCTCTGATGATTCTTCCAATGTAACTAACACCATTACTATTTCCATTACACGGGTGGTGAAGAAATATAATTCATGACTTCAAGTCTAAGAGTCATCATCTCTCTACACACGTTTATATTTTACATCATGTAACTGCAATAGATCCTTGCTACTTATCATAGGGGCTTTAAAACTTCGAACATGATGATTTCATGGCAGTTAGACCTTTGAAGATGTGTGTTGGACAAGTTTGGCACTTTTCATGAAGTTGCTTTCTTATCAGATGAATTTAATAAGAGTTTCTTCATTTTCTAAGAAGATAGAGATCTAGTGTTCGTGTGTGTGGCACAGTCTGTAACTTTTCTTTGTTAATATGGTGACCTCCAACGAATTGGTGACCAGGCCCTCGGAAGGACCGATGAAATACTTCGATTACTCGAAGTATTCCGGACGCTGAGTTCTTAGCAACGCCAGATACTCTAGCGCCGCATTCCTGAACAAAGGGTTTTCCACAAGCTCATGTGGAATGAGGTGGATGGGGCAGCGAATTGCTTCGCCTTTCTCTGCCTGCAAAGCAGCCAGGAGAAAGACTTTCCCCATCTTCACTCTGCATCCACAGCGGAGCTCAAGGGTTCGGCTCATGTCAAAGAAAGCTATATCGAACGACATTGCATCAAACGACTTGTATTTGATGAATTAGTGTTAACGTCTCCCTTATATTTCTCCAACATTTTTGTAACTGGTTAGCAAGGCATTGAAGCCTTGAACAAATCGGCAGTGTCCATGCTTTAGCAGCAAATGGGTTACTTGCGCGCGCGGAATTGTGAGAGTGTACAGTAACGAATTGTCAACGTGAGAATCCTTTCAGTCGCCTACGATAATCTCTCTGGCGCGATAGCAATGAGCTGTGTGGGAATTAGCTAGGTGAAAGGTCTGAGATGACGATAAGTTCCTTCATCCTTGTTCGTTTGACAGATGCGATAGAAAATTCAATGTCTATAGGGGGCAATGCGACAGACGGGTGCCAGAGAGAGAGAGAGAGAGCGTTATCATTCATCTTTGTGTTCTACTCTATCTGCTGAGGAGGCAATGTGTTTAATGCGACAGACGGTCGCCAACCGGCTGCGCTGTCATTCATCTTTGTGTTCTTGGCGCACTCTATCTGCTGAGGGGGCAGCGCGACAAACAGGCGACAGATAGCGCTGTCTCTACTTGTTAACCTTTGTGTGCACATGAGGGTTGGAAGATAGACCATGACATATGTTTCACTGATAGGTTTTATGATAAATGTTTTAGCTGCTTTTGAATGGCAGCATGTTGAATATTGCAATCATTGTTAAATGTCAATCAGTGTGTCATTTTCACATCGTCTGCATTCGCACAGAAAATCACTTGATACAGGTTTCAATGTTGATTCTATTATCAACTTACAAGCAATGCACGATTCGTTTAGAAATGAGTCACGTGTTGATTCTCTCAATTTGTCATGCACATGAAAAGCAAACTTACACATTGGATTCTAACCTTTCTTTACAATAATCATGGACAGTCCTAATGTTCTAATGTAATGTTCACTGTTTCATACCAATGAAATAGTTCCACTCTCGTCAACACAGACTTGTAACTCAAATACTTTCCTTTGATAATTCAATGACATTACATGCTTTGCTGTTTCCTACTATTGAGCGTGTTATGTACCTCTACACAGACTTGTTCATTTTGTTAGTTCAATGTACGAGTCACAACGTTGATCTGCATCTAAAACTTTTGCGTTTCTACAGTACTTTATATCAACTTTAATCGCGACTTCAATCATCAGCCTTTGAAAGTTTTACCAACATAAAGTTGTTGACACTTGTCATGTAGTTTTACACCACGGAGTCTAGAGCTTCATGTTTACGAATTTCATTTGAACGTCAGAAAGTCAAGTTAGACTATATCATTCATGTTCATCTAGCTAAGCTTATGGCAGACGTTCACGATACACAGTTCTCCTTTACAAGTTTCCCGTAAAACATATGCAACACTTTTGTGAGGTACTCACACAATCTAGCAGGTTGATTTTTATCTCACACGTGTTTTAAGTGTTTCCTAACTCATATGCATTCGACTTTTTTAAGAAACGTTACATGTTGTTATGTGTATACTTGTATGCTGTCGATGCAGACTGCAAAAACGTTGAACACTATCTGTCTTTATTTACAAAACAGTTTGCACACGAATTCAATTTGATAAAGGCAAACAACACATTTAGTAAAGCTGGTACGCTAACGATAGTGACTGCAGAAACATTTCATTAAACTTTTTTCAACGTTCGGTAAGTTTCTACTTTGACAACATCATGTCAATGTTTTGAACTTCTTACAAAACTTATTTCAGCGTTTGCGTTTAGACTTTTAAGCGAACATGTGCGTCACGTATTCTACACTAACGGTTAACATGTGTGGTGTAAAATCCTAAATCCCTAAATCCAACCGTAGATGACCCTATTCTTGGATTATGGACTTTAGGACTTGTGCTATGAGCCACGCGACTAAATGTCATGGAACTAGCCCTCACACACTCAACGTTTGTAACAAGAATTTACCTGGTTTTATAAAACATTCAATACTGTAGTACTTACTATAAGACCTTTTAACACTGTGAAACAATCTATACAGTGCAGTAAAACTTTCTAGCGCTGTGGTGAACACTGTTTTCATGTAACAACATTCTGAACTATCAGTCTCACTGCAGTAGAAGACTGCTTTTATTAAACCTGATGAAGTATTCAGCAATCTAACAGTCATTGAGTTTGAATTTTCTAATAGGAGAGCATTTGGCAACTGTCTCCTCTCAACATGAAACTTTCTAACACTGTGAAAGTAAGTTACAAGACAATCTACACTGTGCAGTAAAACCTTTTCGATAAAACTTTTTAGTGCTGTGGTGAGTTCGGCCAGTCATAAAACTTCAATGATCAAACTTTACTTTCACAAACGTGTGTTGTGGTACAAAACTATTTGACTACACTAACGCCTACATTTTATGACATTTGTGTTTCATAAAACGCCATGATCAAACTTTCTAACTATATATCAACCTGTGTTGCAGTAAAACTTTTGTACAGCATGATAAACTTTCTGACTACACTCACAAATAAAACTTCGATGATCAAAGTTTACTTTCACAAACGTGTGTCACGATCAATTTATTTGACTACATTTAACTTTGCTTTTGCAAACCATGATACACTTTCTGACTACACTCACGAATAAAACTTCGATGATCAAACTTTACTTTCACAAACGTGTGTCACGATCAATTTATTTGACTACACTTAACTTTGCTTTTGCAAACCATGATACACTTTCTGACTACACTCACGAATAAAACTTCGATGATCAAAATTTACTTTCTCAAACGTGTGTCATGGTAAAACTATTTGACTATACTAAACTTTGCCTTTGGAAACCATGATACACTTTCTGACTACACTCACGAATAAAACTTCAATGATCAAACTTTACTTTCACAAACGTGTGTCATGGCAAAACTATTTGGCTACACTAAACTTTGCCTTTGGAAACCATGATACACTTTCTGACTACACTCACGAATAAAACTTCAATGATCAAACTTTACTTTCACAAACGTGTGTCACGGTAAAACTATTTGACTACACTAAACTTTGCCTTTGGAAACCATGATACACTTTCTGACTACGTTCACAAGAGCTTGTTCACTAGCGAAGAGAGAAATGAGCTTGCGGTTGCGTGTGGCGCATGAATGTCCCATCCAATTCATTCCATTCATCATTTCGTCTCCATGATAGAGACAGTTCTTAAAAGAACTCATGGTTCATTCCCAGATAACGCATGCAATAGAGAATTTAAAAAGAAACGTGTGGCAGATAGCTAAGATTCAACCGATTGGTGTTCAAAGTGCTACGTTGAGCGAAGAGACCCCAACGACCGTTGGAAAGTCGGATTAAGGTAAGTCTCAAGCCCTTGCCACACTCATCACTACGATATCATCCGCTGTCTCAAGAGAGATCGCCTACCAACAGGAAGAATTATACCGAAGTTCTCCGTGCCATGCAACAATAATGTTGACTGATAGCAGATACAAATTTGTGATTCTATTTTTATTTATATGATAGATTCAGTCAGACCGAAGCCTCTCCAGGGCAAACCGCGAGGAGGTACTATCATGTCTTGCCCCACGGTGGCCCTTAAGAGGACCGATGGTTCGTTCTCAGGACTGCTGCTTGCTTCCTCACAAGTCGGGGATATCAACTGAAATAAAAAGAAAATTCATTAGAGCACATAATGATATTTTTTGATTTCCTATAACTTATCTATTTCATGCTTGCCTCTGAGTATGATCTCATCTCTTGGACCTTGACTTTTTACAATGAGGTGATTACATGAAATTCCCCTACTCGGATTCTCATAACAGCGTATAGGTGCAGATGGATTGCACTCAAACAAAATTGGCGCTAGAATGATGTGAGCAGGTGAGCGGGTAAGCGCATGTAGCTTGTAAGTATACCGTCCATGTTTCATGGACTTCTTCCCTCTCAACTTTTGACTCTCAATTTTAAATTCCTAATTTCCTCTTCCTTTGCCTTTCTATCCTCCATAACCAGATGCAACTCTTTCTGCAACCTCTCAACCTCTACTTCATTGATCCTTCTCCCCTCAATCGCTTGATCTTTCTCCCACGTAACTTTTTCAATGCTTTTCTGCAAGGTGATGTTTAGTTCTCTAGTTTGAGACAGCTGTTCCATCTCATCCCGAAGTGATTCATTCTGTTGCTCACTATCTTCAAACATAGCCTTATATAATGCCGCCTGTCCCTTCTCTTCTTCAAGGGCCCTATCCTTCGAAAGATGAAAGACCTCACTTTTACTTAAGCGACTCTGCTTCAGTTTACTGCAGGTTGTCATGATTCGCTCGTTGGTTGACGTCAAAGGCGCTCTCCGCTTTCGAGTGGCATCTAAATCTATGCAATCATCCTCATCTGATGTCATGGCTAAATCATCCTTAAGCTGTTCTACTTCTTTTACATGTTTTCCTCATCACTGTTTGCCATCACTTGCCCCTCAGCCTGTTCATCTCTTTCATACACCTCCTTCCCAATCTCCATCTCCTTCCTATTCTTTTCATTTTCTTTGTTTTCATTCACTGCCTTCAGTAGGTTTTCCACAGCCCGTGCCGCTTCATCAGCCTCCTTGTCGTCACTCAAAAGCAAATCTTTGTGAGCATTACTATTCATGGAAACATATTCAGAGGTCTTTGCATTTGCAAACATGGCGAATACATGTTCATCAATTTTATTCTCATTTACGCATGCCTTATGCTCCATCAGCCACACTCTTTTCTTCTCGCTGGATTTTATCATGCGACAGCGATAGCAAATAATAAACACCTTGCCTACGTGGTGAATGCCATCACTAGAAAAATTCTCTCTATGCGCATGCATATTGGTTGAGCGCAAGATTTTACCACAACTGCACTGGCTTGTCTTGAAAATGGTGATGTCGGTAGTCTGCAAGGAGATAGAGTAGTTTGTGAGATTGAGAAAATAATAATCATCTCAAAGGAATAACCTTCATCTAAAATTCGAGAGACCTAACTTGCAACGGTTGATAGCAAACGTTATCAGAGCACTCGCCGTTCGTCTTGCGACTTGAAACAGGAGTGATGACTAGAGAAAAGACGCGGTTTATATACCCAGCGAGCACAAAGCCATGATTCAGACCTTCCTTATTTGACCATGCGTTTGATATGACAACAGCGGTTTTACCAACTATGGACATCGGCAGTCACCATGCTTTCAGTAAGCAACTCCCAACACAAAGACTGGTTACCCTATGACGCGAAAAGGTTTGACGTCAATGCCTGCAGTAACCCTCTCATTTTTACCAAGTTACAATGACAAACGATAGACGTTGCCAACCCTGAGTTACTGAGGCTAGACGAGAATTTACAAAGGCCTGATAGGAGAAGCAATAGCGACTTGATAGCAAGCGTTTATGTGTTAAGCTCTTGAATCCGTTACAGGCATTACTCAGAGGGATCTTATCCCAGCTGCAAGGCCTCGACCCACAAATCCAACCTCGGGCGGACAGAGCGTGCGTCATGTCACTGTGTTGGTATCCGAGCCGCGATTTTGACTTAAAAACCGGTGGAGTTATTTACAAGAGGTTGGTAAGTTGTCGCTTTGATCAGCTTGATAGCAAGCCGTGATTTAATAGCGTTTCGCAATGGAGATGTTTAGGTGCCACCCATGACAAGATAGCTAAGACTCAAGCGATAGGCGTTCAAAGTGCTACGTTGAGAACTCTGTCGAATGCCCAACATGAGTTGCCCGAGAGGTTTCGGTCTAAAATATGACACACTCCCTTGCCACACTTATCACCACGGCATCCTCCGTCGTCCCGAAGGAACACCCTGTCATTGGAATATTACAGCGAAACTCTCCGTGCCATGCTCGCTTTCAGTGAAAAGCCGCTTGTATCATGTAAAGACTGGCTCAGACATCATGACAAATCCTTTAGTTGACTTCAGCAGGGTCGAAAACCCCAGAAAACCTCCAAAAATAACGAATTCAAATTTTTCAGCATTTAGTACTACTTATAAAATTTTATAATTTGTCTTCAAATATAGGTCTGATCAATAGCTATCGAACCTTTTTTGAATCAAGTCAAAAGGACTTGTAGAGGCAAAGTTACAAGCCTTTAAAGTTTTGGAGTCTTTTATGGCCTAGAGACTAACGCCATCTCCTGGCTAACCTTTAAGTCTGACACCTTAGCTGATATCAGCAACGAAATTTTCTGAGTCCGGTTTCCGTTAAAATTTGGAATGTCTGATGCTATCATTGGAGCTTCGGAGAGACGATCTACTTTTGACAATCGCTCTCGTCTTAATGAAAAGTCTCAGTCGGTTCCCAGCATATATAGTTTGTGGCGATCAGCTGATGACGTAATCTCCATTCTACAAAACTTTAAACACTTCTATCTCCGGTTCTAGTGCTCCGATTGACTTCGAATTTTGACAGTCACGTTTTCTCGCTCTCACCTTTCATTTAAGCCATCCCTCGACTCTCTACGATTACCAGGAGCTGAGTTGAAAATACTGTCGTTTTCTCAAAGTATCCAAAATCTTGGAAAATGCACAAAAATTTGATTTTAAACATGCTCTCATTTGGAAACGAAATCTTCCACACATCTGAAAAGGTAGGATCCTAAAGCACAAAGTGCGGTCTTGCCCCTAAAAGATACCCGAGCTCTTCATTCACCTTCATTCCTGAGTGAGTCGTCATCAAAGTAGGCCACAATTTAATATTTTCACAAAAAAATCCCAAGTCGTAGGACCCAGCCAGTGTGAAGAAAATTTTCGACTTTTTCTCTCCAACTCACTTGAAACTCACCCTCCAGATGCAGAATTGCACGATGATTCCAAGTCTGGCCTTCGTTTTCACGTCCGAGGCTTCGTTCGCTCGCTAGAGCCATTTTTGTAAAAATTCTAACTCTGTCGTTTTTTTGGTGATGGTCAAAAATCTTAAAGTCACTCTCACATGTTAACGAATGAACGTAGAGACACGCCGTTTCTCCCACTGAATTCTTATTACTCTTAGCTTTCAAACGAGCTATCGCACGACTTTCTACGATCTCTAGAACCAAAGTTGGAAGTCACGTTCCAGAGGGGGGGGGGACGTCCTCAAAATTTTTTTTCTCCGATTGAGCTGGAAACAACCTACCTAACCCAAAACTTCAAGTAGACTCCGAATCTGTCCTCCGTTTTTCCATCCGAGCACTCCTTCATGCCGAAAAACGGCCTTTCTCATCCCAAAACATCCAAGACCCACCTTTTTTCTAACTCTGTCATTCCTAGATTCCTTGCCTTGCTGCCTTTCTTCCTTCCTTCCTTCCAGAGGGGGGAGGGAACGCTTTCCTCCTCACGGACCCATCCTTTCCAGCACATCCTTGGCCAACTCCTTCCTTCCTTCCAGAGGGGGGTGGCTGAGTCAGCATGATGACTCATCGTTGCACATTTTGTCCTTGATTTTGCCACGGGATTACTACTTATATGCCTATTTAGAGGGCAGCAATGATCTCCAGTTGGACCTCCAGTTGGATCATTGCTGACCTCTAAATAGGCATATGAATATAACATTATCTAAATGATGCCAGCAATTCCATAAAAGTTCAAATTTCATGAGTTCAAAATCACAAAATGTCTAGTTCTCTCCACATCCTCTTCTTCTTCCTCCTGAAACTCATCTCCTTCAAATTCATTCTCACTTCTCTCTCCGAAATCCTCAACGACAATAAAGATTTGTCGAGGTTTTGCGGATTTAGTATTATGCAGTTGATACTATGATATCTAGACTCCCATCATTAGCTGTTGCAATCGAAAGTCATGCATGTATGTTTTAAGAAGTCACCGTAGTGAGAATTTTTAAATAAAACAAAATGACATGCTTTTTTGAAATTTAAGTCATCACTCCCACAGGAGGCTTTGACGTTGCTGACATAATTGGACTTGAGATTAAACGTTATGATAGAAATCCTGCACAGAATTGCAGTAATTTAATTTCTTCAATTCACATCAAACAGATGCAGTCCAACTTCTTAACAGGTGCTTGTCGCATGACTGAAACCGTCTCTGCTACAATCTTCTTGCAAGTGTTGAAAGAGTGATTGAAATATGTTTATTGAGGTCGCATGGTCAACTAAATGGACTTGAAAATATAATGAATTGATAGCATCGCTGGTAGTTGATTATCAATTGAACATTCATCTTAACCTTCACCCAGGGTGTTTTTCCGAACACTAATGAAAAGATCTGATTCAGGTGCTCCGGGATTACATCATTGTATTAGATGAGACCAAATGTCAAATAATTCAAACTTTTGGTTCAGGTCAAATATCAGTGAATCGCACATTTTAGTATTTAGTTTCTGCAGGTGAAGGAACAACCCAATTCGGTGACTTTTACATAGACACTGACGCTAAAATCAACATGATTCCAAAAATTTTTTTTGCATTTGCGAATATCTGTATATTAATAGGAAAATTCCTTTACGTAATCTCAACTTATTTCATCAAGAATCGATGCCGTGATATACATTAGAAGTGAATATATAAGCAGGGTGATTCAAAAGTCGGTGCAAAAAGTAAACGGCGATATCTCAGTGATTATTTAAGATACCGACCTAATTTTTTCTTCTTCAAGTTGTCAAAGGAATGGGATTTGATAATCTATTTGTTACATTAGCACAGTAATTATTTTTTTAACTGAATTTATTAATTCAGTTTTTGTTCATTAGCACACTAATTATTATTTTGTATTAATGTATTAATTCAATTTTTGTTTATTCCCACTATGTTTTTCTCTTCCAAAGTTTTTTAGATAATAACAAGCGATTTTCAAATAAGATCATATTAAGAAAGCAAAGATTCATTTTGAATACTCAAAAACATCACCATTTACCTCAACCAGCAATTCCGCTCGATAAAGAACGTCTGAGATAGCATTTATCAGTTTTGAATGATTCAACAAGGCAACTTCGTTCGTAGTGCGGCTCTTCAACTCTTCCATGGAGTCTGGCCTTCCATGATAGTATGCCCTGTTTTTCAGTGTACCCCACAAGTAAAAATCTAATGGGGAAAGATCCGGAGACCTGGGTGGCCACCTGGTGGGAAATCCACGTGCAATTACACGGTCACCAAACACTTCCCTTAGGAATTCAGAAACTTTCTTGGAGGAATGAGGTGGCCGTTGCGGTCAAAACCTGAGTATCCCTATTGATAATTGGTTGCGTCAGCAGCTTGACATTTTAGAAGACGTTGTGAGAGAAAAGGCTCTTATTCCTACTGAACTATTACAGTTGTGGCCAGAAGATGTGTATGAAGATTATATCATTCATCTTGCCCGAAGACTGAAGTTGTGGAATGACATGAGTATGGAGCATTTTAAGGTAGCTGTAAAGTTTTAACAGCTCTTTCCGCGCCTGAAAATCCATAGCGAATGATGCCTGTGTCTTTGTTAACATCAGTTTTGCGTTCAAATGTTGGATATCTATGAACTTGAACATCAGTTTCTATGTTTAAATGTTGGATATCTATGAACTGGATAATTATGCACTGAGTCAGCAAACAGAGATTGCAAGTACGATGCAGTGAATAATTCGAGCAACTATAAAGCATATAAATGATAGCGAAAACTTCTGAAATTTTCAGCAACGGAATGAATTAGTGTGCTAATGCAACAAATAGATTATCAAATTCCATTCCCTTGACAACTTAAAGAAGAAAAAATTAGGTTGATATCTTAAATAATCACTGAGATATCGCCGTTTACTTTTGCACCGACTTTTGAATCACCCTATATAGTACAATCAGCCAAAATATTCTAAACTTTAACATTTTGAAATAGCTCTCACGCCAAAAGTATCGTGATAAATTTATTCTCCTTCAGTCAAAAGTTGCAAAATACGTAGAAAGTAAGAATAGTAATCCCATCCCAGACGCAAGGACGGTGCGGTGCAGTGATGAGTCATCATGCTGACTCACCCCCCCCCTCCTCTGGAAGGAAGGTGAGGGAGGAGTTTTCCAGTGAGGGAAGGGGTAGAATCTCGGAAGGATAGAGTGAGAAAAGGTGGGTGTTGGTGGTTTTGGGATGAGAACAGTTGGAAATCGTCATGAAGGAGGGTTCGGATGTAAAATTGGAGTTCTGATTCAGAATCTACATGAAATTTTGGATGGGGAAGGAAGGCAGGAGTGATGAGGCAAGGGGTAGAATCTCTGAAAACGTCAGAGTTGGAAAAGGGTGGGTGTTGGTGGTTTTGGGATGAGAAAAGTCGTTTTTCGGCATGAAGGAGGTCTCGGATGGGAAAACGGAGTGCAAATTCGGAATCTACGTGAAATTTTGGGTGAGGAAGGATGTTTCCAGCGACATCGGAGAAAAAAAATTTCGAGGACTCCCCCCCCTCCTGTCAGACTTCCAACTTTGGTGTTAGAGATCGTAGAAAGTCGTGCAATAGCTCATTTGAAAGATAAGAATGAGAAAAATGCAGTGAAAATCTCAGTTTGATCCTATTTTCTTGGGTCTAGGGAGGAAAATGGCAGGAAAACGTCAGAGTTGGAAAAGTCAGGTTTTGGATGTTTTGGGATGAGAAAAGTCGTTTTTCAACATGAAGGAGTGCTCGTATGGGAAAATGGAGTGCAAATTCGGACATTTTGGCCAATGTTGGGTCTAGGAACTTCTTTGCAGCTCAATCGGAGAGAAAAAGTTCTGACCCCCCTCGGCAGCGATCTTCCAACTTTGGTGTTAGGGATCGTAGAAAGTCTTGCAAAAGCTCCTTTGAAAGCTGGGAGTGAGACAAATTCAGTGGAAGACACGGTTTGTTCCTATCTGCCTTCGTTTAGATGTGAGACAGCATTCAAAATGTTGGACATTGACGAAAAAACGACAGAGTTAGAATTTTACAAAAACGGCTTTAGCGGGTGAACCAAGCCTCGGACGGGAAATCAGAGACCAGATTTGGCATCAGCGTGTCATATTGCACCTGAATGTCATTTATGCTATGTCTCCAAAGTGAAAGGAAGAAAGATGACAGAAGCAGTAAAGTTTACGAATGAATTTTGTTCACTACGTTTTCATCGACAAAGCCTTCGTGGTGTGATTAGGGACTACATCATCACATTTCATCATGAAGAGGCAGACTTAGAATTTGTTATCGTTAAAGGTTACTTCTTTTTCCAACTGTTCATGGACAGTTTGATGAATAAAGATGTGAAAGGACGATTAGTTGCGGAGATTGAATTTGAGAAAGTGACTGATGAACATGCAGGTGAGCGTGTAGTGTTTCATTTTGCATCCTATTCTGCAAAGACGATACATGATCCCAGAGATTTCTATCAGCGACACATGGCGAAAATTGCATCTCGACTAGATTCATTTCATGAGCATGGATCCAACTTGCTCTTCTGTCGCATAAAACGCATTCATATTCAACTCAATGTGTTAAACTAGATTCGACTACAATATTTGGGAAAAGCAATCATGAGTCAGTCGTACGCGTGCCTCCTTTTCCCTGCCGCAACGAAGTCACGGGAGAAACGGAGGTCTCTGATTGGCTCTCATAGTGCCAAATGTGGATTCGCAGGAGACTATAAAAAGCAGACGTCTCCCCATTTTCTCTTCATGTCATTCTCTTAACTTGGAAAGCGTGTGTAACTTGCTCAAGCCATTCTCCGTCTCAATTTTGTCTGATTCAATCCTGTTTGCAAATTTACAAGTGAGTGTCATGACTGTCTGGCCTAAACCTTACCAGCATTTTAGAAGAGAGACGCAGGAGAGTGTGTGGCCGATGATTGTACAAGCTTATTTTGTTGAACCATCGCAACTACCACCGCCTCCACCACCTAGACGCTTTACCTTTAAGTCTTTTAGGGAATTGAAACTCAATTCGGGTCCTAAGCCCAAGACATTTAATTTACTGGACGATGACGAAGACTTAGACTTCGGTGATAAGCTTTAAATCATGTGAACGCCCCAAAAGGTCCTCTTAAGGGCCACCTCATATGTCACTGCTAAGCTAACAATTTTCTTTTCTCTGATGATCATGAATGTACTTAGTGGCATTCTTTCGTTACAGACTGCCATGAATCCTACTCCAACTGCTGCATCACTCAATCCTCAACATCTCGAGCTGTGGAATCCGAAAATTGAAAAGGTAATTCACGGCTGTCCTACCTACAAACAACAAGTGCGCTACAACGGTGTTCGATTCTATCTTCAAACGCCGGCGGTATACTTACCAAAAGTGGATACGCAAGTAAATCGTTGCGGTCAAAACCTGAGTATCCCTATTGATAATTGGTTGCGTCAGCAGCTTGACATTTTAGAAGACGTTGTGAGAGAAAAGGCTCTTATTCCTACTGAACTATTACAGTTGTGGCCAGAAAAGAAAACTTCTTATTATAAACCATTGTATCGCGGCACTCGCTGCTATATTTTGGAAAGCAAGTATTGTAAAGTCACTTCAGGAGTGACAGTTGAACAATCAGTTGAAGCAGAATTGTCATCGCTAGGTGCAGGCTTTTATTCATTTCATATTGAGGTGCCTGCTGTTTATGTGGGACCTCATCAATCTGACGGGAATTTGATTTCTCTCAATTTGCGCATTGCTCAAATTCATCATCAACCTGAGTTAACAGGACTTGATCACATTGAGAAAGTCATTGATTCTTGTGTCAAAGAGTGTCAAGAACCTGTCACCAAACCTAAACGTCGTCGCGCATCAAAGAAAGATGGTGTTACCACCAAAGAGAAATCTTAAGTACTGTAATCAGTTAGTATGTAGTGAATGTGGAAAACGCGGCCTTGCGCGTTATGTTCAAATAAAACATTGTCATCATGTTGTATGTATCTTTTGTTATGTAAAGGACAGACATCCTTGTAAAGTTCCTGCTCAATGTATTATTTTGTAATGAAGTCTTTTTGATATTGTAGGTTGTCATCTTCATAGACAGTGAGGGAACACCCATGCAGGAATTGAGTGCTATTGCAATGAGAGAAAGTGATCAAACTGTTGTTAGTGTATATCATAGATTTGCCTACTGTCCTCCACACAAAGACGAATGGTCACGACGTCATGTGCATGGACTTGACCCTTCTATTTTGATTCATATTGGATTTGTAAATGAAACGTATTTGATAAGTGATTTCAAACGGTGGCTGTCAGGTTTTCATATTGTTAAAATATTAGGAAATGATTCTGAACGAGAAGCAGCAACACTTCAGTTGCACATTGACAATTTATATTTACCATGTTGGCTAGATCGTGTAAGATAAGACTATCATATGCATTGTGATCAAAAGAAGGTTAGAGATGAAATGATTTTTGACATGGCTGTATTTTTCGGTGAGATACATCACCTTTACAGACCACCATCCCATTGTAATACTAGAAATAAAGCCACCTACATTGCAAAAATCTCTTCACGCTGGCATTGTAGTCTCTATGACGTTTATGAGCTGTATTTATATTATTGTCAACAGCATGGGTATATGTAAAACATGTTTTTACTGCTCGTGAATGAGTGATGATCTTTTCATGAAGTGTATTCTGTACTTGTAAATTTTGACTGATGTTGAATAAACTTACAGTGGAACATGATTGTTATTTCTGTTTTATTCATAGTAGAAGTCATTGAAGCAATGTGAAATCTAAAGTCACAACGTTTATGATGGCGCATCGTACACTAAGCAACCACATGTGTCATTTGACACTTGATCAACAAGGATTCGATGGATTTTTACAAGATTGGAAACTTACATTTAAAATGAAGATGAATGATATGAAAGTAGTGCTAACTGAAAGTCTTCCTCTCTTCAAAAGATTGATAGAGAGTTTACAACCTCAAGATGTAAAGGGTAGACTCGTTGCTTATATAGAGTTGAAAGATTTGCAAAAACCACTTCGTTTTGGATCTTATTGCACAGAATGGAATACTCTTTGTTATCAATTTTATGGTCGTCAAATGGAGAAAATTATGGAGAGAATAGAGGGGAAAGTGGAAAGAAATGCATACGGTGTTAAACATTTCATGATTCAACTGAATGTGTTTACATCTACGACTTTGTTTGATGGTCGACACATTGTGTAGATGCAATAAATATTTCTTTTCACTGAGTATTTTGTAATGATGTATAGAGCAACATGAGTCAATGCCCTTTGTTAGATAAATGAATGCGTCTTTGTTCGAGAAAAGGGGCGTGACACAACATGAGTCATTGCGCTTTGTGCATTACTATCAGGCTCTTTGTTAGATAAATGAATGCGTCTTTGTTCGAAAAAAGGGGCGTGTCACAACAACATGAATCATTGCGCTTTGTGCATTACTATCGAGCTCTTTGTTGGATAAATGAATGCGTCTTTGTTCGCTAGAAGGGGTGTGTCACTAAAGTCTTTGTGAGGACTAGAACGACTTTGTGTATAAATAGGAAAGGTTTCCACCCACGCAGTCAAAAGTTCACGTGTGATAACTCTGTCACGTAACAAAGACAGGGAAAACGTGAAAAGGGAAGCGCATGTGATTGGAGCTAGGTCTGGTTATAAAACGGACGACTGACCGCATGGCAATCATTTCCGTCCTTGCGCTAACCATGCAGTTGCTCGAAGCTATCAACTCCTCTGCTCTCGCACTGGGTACACTGAACTCCCTTACTTTAGCATCGGGTAAAAATGCTTTCAATCAAAAGATAACTCAGCATGGAGAAGCCGTGACCATAAAAAATGCAAGTCAACGGATGGCTTATCTAAAGGTTATGTCAACAAAGTATGGACTCGCTCTGTGTGTACCGTTAGACTATTGGACACGGTTACAATTCAATACTTTTGAAACATTCCTGAAAGAAAATCTCACCATTCCCAAAGAAATTGTTCGACACAATGGGAAGCGGCCGCAAGTTCCCATCATGGAAAGACGATACATGTATGTTCATATGGATAGAAACTGTCTCATCATCCATGAAAAAGAGGGCAGCAAATTCGACTTATTCAATTGCAAACCTCTCCCCATTCTGGGAAAAGAATTCTACTCCTTCGAAATTAAAATTCAAACCATCTACATGGGTCCGCGCAGGGACGGAAGGTTGTTTACGTTGAATCCCTATCTTGTCTCCATCACCTTTAAAAATGATGTCCATGTTGATGATGATCAACTACAGTAACGCTCTCCACACACTGAGAACGCACCATCGGTCTTTATGAGACCACGGCCTAACGGCCACCGTATCAAGAAAGAAAATGTACACTCACCATGCCACACATGAACATGACTCTCTCTCCTTCTTTCTTAGGCATACCCTTCTTCACTCAGGTTTAAAACATGTGGAAATTATCAGTATGCCTCTATGTATCATGGAATAGTCAGTGCGTTACATTTCATGATACAAAATGTCAACTTCAGATAACTCTAGAACGCTTTCAACTACGAAGGTTACATCGCGCAATCCTATCCAACTCTTGCCGTGTCATTAACGTAGGAGACGGCATTGTATTTATTCGCATTCAAGAGATGATTCTACATAATGATCACTCTTACATCGTGATTCCAACACCCTCATGGGAAAAGTATAAAAGGGAAGTTCACTCAACCCTCATGTCATTTGTGAGTCATGCTCCCCATCCGCATCATCAACGCCATGCGCGAAATGAATCTCAGAAGAGACATCGATTTAGAACAGTTGCATACCCATCTTCCCGATTCAGTCTATCATCACGGTCGTCCGCAAATGTTGGTCATTCGCATGAGCAACGGTCGAAATCTTCAAATCTTTCGCTGCGGAAAATCCAAGTCCTAGGACACCTTTCTCATTTCGTGATGCAGTCCATGTGTTACGAAGTCGTCAAGAAAATGCAAACACTCATGCCTCATATACGCCTTAGTCCCCTGACATTGACGAATATAGTAGTGTCTGCTCAAATGAAGATGTTAGTGAATCTAGCCAACATTAAAACCAGTAATCATTGTATATTTTATGAAACTGAACTCTTTCCTGCTGCTCTGATTCGGAAGTGGCATCCTGTACATATTGCAGTGTTTCACAACGGACATTGCATCACGACTGGTTTACGTGATATCAGTAAAGTAGCTGACATTGCTAAATCTTTAATGCGTTATTTGTATGAGTCACAGTTAATAGAATCGTGCTAATCACATGATGTGTTTTGAATGAGTCATCGCAATGAACTGTCGCCAAATCTCACATAGACACACACACGTGTCGGTGAAAAGGTCACGCTGTCTGACGTGAGGCGCCATCGCTTTGTCTGATGAATAACGCCCACACACACGTGTCGGTGAAAAGGTCATCAACAAGGTTCATCGCTTTATGATGAGTCAGCGCTATTTATAGACATAAAATGATATCCACACATGTGTCGGTGAAAAGGTTGAACAAGACTGATTAGATTCTTATCTAACTAACTGGTGCTTTACCCCTTCATGAGTCAGATCTATTTATAGACATGAGTCAGCAAAGTGGTTGATGTTTCCTAAGCCGAAAAAATTGTCATGATGCTGCATTCGTGGGTGAGGATGATAACTTACAAACTCTAACATGGTTTTGACTTTATTTTATACTTTACCTATCTTGGAAACTCTGAAATGATTCTAACATTAATTCAAACTTTACAATCATCAACTTTATTTCTAACTTTACAAACAATGAAGTGAATCTGACTTCATTTATATTTCACCTATCTTACAAACAGTGATATGGTTATAACTTTATTTCTAACTTTACAATCATCAACTTTATTTCTAACCCTACCCATCCTACAAAATGATCAAAACTTTCACTTCTGTCTATTGAGTGGGAATCCCATCTTTATGTCAAAAGGAAAACGATACACCATGTACATGATATGTTATTCATCATCACAACCGATTTTCATAGCACCACACATAGGTCATACTGATGGTAGCAGAAAACAAAGTTTTTGTGGCTCACATCACCGGAGAAAACAAAGTCACTCATGTGCAGGGACAAATCAAAGTCAGGAAAAACCAGGTCATGATATGAAGTGGTAAGGAGTTGGACGCATCTTACAAGACACTCACTCGCAACGCCGCATAGAAAACGCCATGGAGTGAAAAATCAAAACATCAACCACAACAGAGAGGAAGCATTCATCATCAGACATCGTCGGACGGAGGAGGAGAAAGTTTCTGTCTCTTGGGTGGAGGTAGATGAGTGTCTGGACTGCCGTACGGTAATGAGTGGTTAGGACTCATCCAGCATCGCTTGTCTTCCCAAGCTGAGAGACCTCGTTTCCTAAACGTCGTTGTTCTGACTTGATGCGACTGTGATTTTGAAATGGTCATTTCTACTTTTTTGATTTTAAGTGAATCTAAGGCATCTTGATAGTCTCTATGTGTCATTTTTCTAACGATTGACTTCGAGATGCCTTTCGCCCGTTTAATAGAAAGCTCTGAGGATTTTAGCTTCATGGAGTACATCTTGGAGCGAAGCAAGATCATCTCCTCTATCCGTTTGCCGGCACACTAATCCCCGAAGCAGCCAAGCTTCGCTTTATTTCTGGTAGAGTAAAGCGGATGGTCAGTGGGATAGTTGGAACTATCAAACTTGGGTGCTAAATATTTTAAAATGTCTTCCTGCTTGACTTGGCAAGTGGTTGTCAAAGCCAGGAAGAAGATGTCTGTATCGCCTCCTACTAATTCCACATGTTGGATCAATGGACAAGTTTTAAAAGTGTGGTAAAATAACTTGTATATATCTAACTTGGAGTGATCCAAGACAGCTTGACCAACATAAATAGGCTTCCAAAGTTCTACTTTAGATTTGAACATTTTAAAACCAGTGATGTCTTCGGAAATGACATCATGGTGGCACAACAACGGCGAGCGACATAACTTGATACTCGTTTCCGGATCAGTCACGATACGATAGTCCATGCGCTTTCTTACATCCTCCATGGTTTTACCAAAGAGGGCATTATTCTTAAATTTAAAGAAGTCCTTTTCGAAAGGATTCTTGGATTCAGCCCGTTTCTTACTATTAAATTCTATATACGGTTTTAGAAAGGGCTTCTGCCTAAACTGGATAGCGCGATGGACTTTGTCAAGTTGCATCCCCATGCCTAGATAGAATTTGAGGATGGAATATAGCACGATGTAATGCTGCCTGTTCAATTGGGTCAGCAACAACTTCCTAGTGGGTTTATAATTTAAGTCATTTTCCGCCTCATATTGCTTATTGTGTTCTTCCATAAAGGGAGAGAACATATCTAGACTTACTATGCCAGATTCGGATGCGAGAGGAAAATCAACTGTCCTATTCTTAATGCAGTCTGGATAGATGAAGTCGACTTCAAATAAATAACCTATGTCGGCCTCATCTTCCAGTGCCATGATGTGTGCTGGATTGGAGAAGTATTTAATGTCATGGGGCTCTACCCATTCAAAGTCAGACTGTGGCAAAGGCTTGGATAATGCACTCCCATATAAATTATTTTGGTCTATGTACATTAAATGCGTGGTCGATCCTATGTCTTGGGTGCTGTTGACAAAATGTTTGTTGACAAATGTCGAGCCTCCCCTAATATCACGTTCAAATAACGTGTACATTTCTGCATCTTGCAGTAAATGTATTCTCTCTTTCGTCATCTTGAAGGCTGACTGATAGGACAGACCCGGCAGACTAACAAAATGGACGGATTTAAGGCGTCCTGTTCTAATGTGACTTTCCTAAAAGTCTCAAATACGTCAGCCAACAGATAGACGTCTAATTTTAAGTAGGCAAGCATGTAGTCACCAAAAGTGCGACACCTAAATTCTAACCATCCTTGCTCTGCATGCGTATAGTCATCCAGCGAACAGTCCTCACCCGTCAAATCATTTTTAAACTTATCGATGGTCGGAAGGGATGTCTCTTTCAATGTGTCCATTGAACTAAAATACTATAAGGAAACACCCCTTTCCGTCGTATCAGACTGTCACTTATGTTGGGATAGTCTTTCTTTAGATGTTGAGTGAGGGGAAGCGTTTCTAAATTATTAGCCAACGTGGCTAAGGAAGAAGACATGAATTGAAAACTATTTGGAAACTTTATGTCATAGAAGACAAGCTTCCCCTCCTTCGTCTCATCGACTTGGACTTTAGCAGTGATGCACATAAATGTTTCCTTACTTTGTGCGGTCACTTTGGATGACCAGGATTTCATTTTACCGAATCCATGGCGAATGATGATGTGAGCATCTTAACATTTAAAGTTATGAAAGGTGACGGGGAGCGTTCGCCGTTTCAGCCTAAGTTTCATATTACATTTACTGCATAAGGCAGACCTAAATTTGCCACTGAGATGACAATAGTCCCTCACTTTCTTATGTTGCTGATCATCAAAGGATGAACATCAGCGGGGACATTGCGTGGTCCTATCAAATTTGATTTCATCGGCTTCTGTGAAGCACATGGGTTTTCTAGTTAGTTCCGTTTCATATCGTTGATGAAAACGGGCTTTCCTATCTAAAAAGTTGAGGAAGTTTTCAACGCACTCCTCGCCTTGCCACACATGCATCTTATTTTGGTTCCTATAATATGGATGCCAAACTTCATAACAGGCAATGGCTGCTGGCTCATGATTTAGGTCTTCTTGTTCAATATAACATTCAATGTCCGCATAGATGGTACATATGGGACTGAGCTCATTGACGTTTTCCTCATGCCTATAAAATTCATCTTTGGTCATGACTTCCATTTGAAGTTTACCCCGAGAGCACCACTCGTAATGCTCTTCAAAATATGGTTTAGATGTGAAACGCCGTGTGCAGCGATCACAGTAATAAAAGTTATCCCCATAGGTTGCTTGATGATGGTATAACTTTGAAATTTTAGGAATGCCACAATAATGCCATTCTGGGTGGTTGTCGCTATAGACTAGGAGAAAATTGACAACCCGGTCGAAGTTACTTTGGAGGTTGTTATACCTAACGCCCTTCAGACCTTTTTCCCAGAGATGGATGACAATCTTAATGTTGTTCAATTTTTCAAATTGGGCGATGCCTTTAAAATCTAATGTGTTGACATCTAACCCGTCAAACTTAAGCTCATCCTCCCATTCACGATAGTGAGTGACTCTTTGACGATTCCTATCTATATCATTATATTGAAGAATTGAGTGGACGGCATACTTGAAACACTGAGACTAACACTCTACATTGACGACAGCCTTTTTGTCAGCCAGTGCTTTGGGGAGGGTGAAACAATCACTCCCTTGCAAATTTTCTAAAAGATTGATTTGAATGTCTACTTTCTCTATCCCATCAAAGACCAGTCCGCTGTCTCTTTCATTAAATTTATTTAAATTGCTGACGAGATAGGTCGCATGTCTCTCTATCCACTCGTTTACATCACCTATGAGATCAGCAGCACAGGAGGCTATCCTAATGGTCACAGTGGACTCTACTTCTCCCGTCCTACTGTCTACCTTATTGAAACGAGCAGTGAGATAGAACATGCCTTTGAGTAAAAATCTATCTAAGCTCGCCAACATTTGATGAATTAAGCCTATATTTTTCATCAAGAAAGGATGAATATCTTGCACAGCTTCAGAGCTTTCTAACTCATAGTCGCGAACTAACCTCTCAAGGGAAAACTTGCTAAGCCTTAGAGTGACGTTGTTGTCAGTGTAAAGCTCAGTGGGATGAGTGTGACAGAGTGTGTGCGAAGAGAGAAAAAACTCTGTAGGAAAGGTCTTCTGACACACGAAGAACAGGAAAAGCCGACGTGCGATAAAGGATGCTTCCTACCTGATGACGTTGGTGGTTGTCTCACACTGCCACAGGAACCGCCTTCGATGTGGACTCGCAAGTTGGTGTTGTTGTAGAACGTGCGTCCACAACCTTCACACTTGGGTCATTGAGGGATCGGTTGGCGTGTCTTCTCCATATCTCCCTTCGCTTTTGGGCAGCGAGAATGCCGGTGTCGCCGAAGGCAGAATGGCCTCGCGAAAACCTGCCCGCAGTCCGTACAGCTGAGCTGTCGAGCCGTAGGTCCTTCTCTCTCCCTCACATCTTCCTCCTCGATTGCAATCTCCTCTCCCACTATCTCCAGCTCCTCCTGCTCCAACAATCTCTCCACCGACTTGATGGAGAGGAGAGGGAGTTCGGCCACTGCAGGTGGTGGTGGTGGTGATGCAGGGATGATGATGGGACGGGAGGGAGCGTCGCCGTCCAGGAGGTTGCCCGCCAGATCTGTTGAGAAAAAGAGAAAAGAGATTAGTAGCATGATCATAATTTCAAGTTTGAAGTCTTATCCCCCTTTTCCAATCACGATTACTTACCATCTAAGGACTGTAACTCCGGCAGCAAGGATGGACGCGGAGGAGGTAGGAGAGGGACGCGAGCCGAGGGTGGAAGGGTCCTGGGCTTCGGTGTTGGAGGGATGTGGTGACGAGGAGCAGGGACGGGTGCAGGGACTGGCGCAGGGACTGGCGCATGCGGTGGAGGTGGGGCGATGACGATGCCCGAGAGAGGGGTCGCACCTTCGGCGGAGGTAGACGGGTGGGAAGGTAGGGCCGGAAATTCGTCATTAAATCTCCGCCTCGCGGCTTCCTCCCACTTTTTTATCTTGGCCATATCTGTAGAGAGGAAAGCGAGATTACATAATGAAACAAGGATGATGCAGAGGATCTGAAACAGTCTAAACATGAAATGTTAAAGATACTTACACTTGCCAAGCCGCTCATAGGCTTCCCCGATTGCTCCTTGGGGACGGGTTCCCCATTACGAATACATTCATGCACTGAAAAAGAATGACAGCAAAGATAAGCAGAGCTAAAATTTGGATTCGGTTTAAAGATGAACAAAATAAGGGAGGGACTCTTGATTTTAATGAGGATGTCTACCCTAATGATGTTAGTAATAGAGTCAACCTTGATACAAATACTTACATTGCTCGATGGTGGCCTTTTCCATCTCAGCAGCAATGCGGTAGTTCTCAATTTTCGTAAACTCCATGTCGGACAGTTAGTAGGTAATGAATTGTAAGACTTCAATCACTGAAAAGGAAAGATGAGAATCGTTTCATTTGCCTAGTCAACGTTCATCATGGGAACAATCATTGGAGTGACATCTAATGAGTTACATTTCACTCTACTCCATATCATAAAGACTAACCTTTGTCGAATGGCTGAAGTACTCTGACCTGGCGAGAGAAAACGTCACGTTGAGTATGAAGTCGAACGCCCAACATGAGCAACGGCTCAGAGGTTTCGGTCTAACAAACGACGAACAACCCGTGCAACGCAACCCGCCGTCCCGAAGGAACGCTCGAGCAAAGGAGTTATTACAGCGATGATATGTTTTATGAGCAGAAGTGAATCTCTTGATAGCAAGAAACTATTCAACTTCATAGCAAGTCAAAACAACCTGATAGCAGGAGCTCGACGACACTCACCTTGTGAAAGATAAATCTGAAGAACAGAGGTGATACACCACCTTTTATAAGATTTTCCTAAGCGGTGAATGGATGAGAACTCTCGTCCAATCACAGACGAGCTAGAGTTCCCGATGCGCGCACACACATTGTAACAAGTTATTGAAATCGTCTTAGGCAAATATGATGTTTAGCAATAGACTCAACCATGGCACTTGAATTCAATACATTGAAACATGATGATTGCACGATTCGTTTTCATCGAGAGTGCTTCGGAGGCTTAATACAAGATCACATCCTTGAGTTTCAAAGGGAGGAGACAGAATTGGAAGCATGTTTAGACTACACACGAGAAATATTTACGGAGTTGATATCTTATTTCAAAGACAGTCTCATCAAGGCTCACTTAATTGCACATGTCAATTACACTCATTTTCCGGAAAGTGCTGACTTTCAATTTCGTTCCTATGGACAACAATATGTTACTGATGCTTCTGAGTTCTATACACGTCATCTGCGGAAGATTATTTCTCGGATGGACAATTTTCATGGTTACGGCGACCATTTGCTTCTAAATAAAATAAGTCATATTGTTATTGCTATTAGTAAAGTGGGTTTCAATGATGTTAAATCAAAGACCAAATAAAGTATATTTTCATGACACTTGTGTTGTGCTAAACTTTCTAATGCTGCGGTGAGTTCAGTCAGTCACAAAACTTTAATGATCAAACTTTACTTTCACAAACGTGTGTCACGGTAAAACTTTTTGACTACACTAACGCTTGCATTTCATGACACTTGTGTTTCGCAAAACGCCATGATCAAACTTTCTAACTATACATCAACCTGTGTTGCACTAAAACTTTTGTACAACTTGATACACATTCTGACGACACTCACAAGAGCTTGTTCACTAGCGAAGAGAGAATTCTGTGATGTGTTGAATGTGGAGCAAGGGTGGCCTCCCGTTTCATCCCTTCATCATTTAGCCTCGGTGATAGAGGCGAGCAGAACGCATGGTTCATTCTCCCATGGTTGACCAACTGTCGGGAGACAAGTGCAATGGAGATTTTATGAGGTAACCTGTGGCAGATAGCTAAATGTCGCCCTGGCGGTCAGAGTACAACGTTGAGACGAAAGGCAACCACTTGGAAACATGACGCAGAGACGTTTCACAAGGATTACCATTGCCCACGTCCCGTGCAGTACTCATCGCTACGGTCTTCACCGCTGTCTCGAAAGAACGCACACCAACAGGAAGTATCACACCGAAAATCTCCGTAACTTGCACCGTCCATGACTTGATAGTCAGACATGAAAAGCGGTGGAGTTGGTAAGAGGTTAACAAACTTTGATCAGCTTGATAGCAAGCCGTAGAGAGGGATGGCAAGCCGTGATTCACAAGCGTTTTGCAATGGAGATGTTTAGATTCCACCCATGACAAGATAGCTAAGACTCAACCGATTGGCGTTCAAAGTGCTACGTTGAGAACTGTGTCAAATGCCCAACATGAGTCGCCCCAGCGGTTTCGGTCTAAAATATGACACACTCCCTTGCCACACTTAATCACTACGGCATCGACCGCCGTCCCGAAGGAACACCCTGTCATTAGAATATTACAGCAAAACTCTCCGTGTCTTGCTGGCTTTCAGTGAAAATCTGCTTGATTCATGAGAAGACTGGCTCGTACACACTTTCCATGCCTTCATTGACTTCAGCAGGGTCGAAAACCCCAGAAAACCTGCAGAAATAGCTAATTTAAAGTTTTCAACTTTTTAGCACTACTTATGAAATGCTGTAAGTAGTCTGTCACTATAGAGCAGGGCAATAGCAACCGAACTTTTTTTGAATCAAGTCAAACGGACTTGTAGAAGCAAAGTTTCAAGCCTTTAAAGTTTTGGAGTCTTTTATGGCCTGGAGACGAAGGCCATCTCCTGGCGAACCTGTAAGTCTGACACCTTAGCTGACATCAGCAATGAAATTTCTAAGTCGGTTTCTTTTAGAAACCCGGTTTTTCAGATTTCCAATGCTATCATCAGAGCTCCGGAGTTCACCTACCCCAACCCAGTCGGGAGGAGAACTGATTTCCACAAGCAGGGTTTCCACTTATATAGTTTGTGGCGATCAGCTAATGGCGTAAGATCCATCATCCAAAAACTTTAAACCAGTTTATCTCCGGTTCTACTGCTCCGATTGACTTGAAATTTTGACGGTCATGTTTTCTCGCTCTCCCCTTTCATTTAAGACATCCCTCGTCCCTCTACGATGACCAGGAGCCGAGCTAAAAGAACTCGTTTTTTCAAATAGTTCCAAAATCTTGGAAAATGTGCAAAAACTCGATTTTCAACAGGCTCTCATTTGGAAACGAAACCTTCCACGCATCTGAAAAGATAGCATCCTAGAGAACAAAGTGCCGTCGTTTCCCTAAAAGAAACCCGAGCTCTTCATTCATTTTCAATCCTCCGCTATATGTACCGCCAAAGTGCTACAATTTAACATCTCAGGAAAAAATCTCATGTGGAGACCAACTTTTTAACTTTTTCTCTCCGATTGACTTGAAACTCACCCTCTAGATGCAGAATGGCACCCTGATTCCAAATCTGTTTTTCCGTCCGAGGCGTCGTTCACCCGCTACAGCCATTTTCGTAAAATAATCTAACTCTGTCGTTTTTTCGCCAATGTCCAACATTTTGAATGCCGTCTCATATCTAAACGAAGGCAGATAGGAACAAACCGTGTCTTCCACTGAATTTGTCTCACTCTCAGCTTTCAAAGGAGCTTTTGCAAGACTTTCTACGATCCCTAACACCAAAGTTGGAAGATCGCTGCCGAGGGGGGCCCACGGTGCGTCAGAAAGGGCGGGTTGAGTTGAAAAATTTCCCATTGGTTTTCTCAACGGTTTCCGACGTTTTAGACATCGGATATTCCAAATATGCCCTTTAAAAAATCTTTCATCGACATCTTTTGGTTACAGAGCAGAAAATTCAAAATGGCGGCTACTATAATCGAAACAATAATTTAATTATCAAACAAAAAATTTCCCATGCCAACTGTTGATTGGGTTTTGTAATTTAAAGAGTAAAGAGATCACTAACAACAATTAGAATGATTTTCATCGACATCTTTTGGCAGCAGAGCACAAAATTAAAAATGGCGGCTTCTATAATCGAAACCATCATTTAATTATCAAACTAAAAATTTCCCATGCAAATTGTTTGTGGGGTCTTGTATTTTGAGGTGTAAAGAGATCATTTATGACGATTAGAGGGATTTTCATCGACATCTTTTAGCTACAGAGCGGAAAATTCAAAATGGCAACTGCTAAATTAACACCATCTTTGTGCTATGAAACCCAAAATTCAAAAATTTGATATCCATTGATCGACTTGTTCAAATAAAATAAGAACACCGATTTAGAAAAATTCAGGTTTATTCAAAAAAATACATCAAAGATGGCGACTATTGTAAGCTGTCACCGCAGACTAAAATGTTTCTGTATATCTTGCACACTGGATATCCTTTACTTTGTAATTACAACAAAATTCTTGGAAATTGTGGTGAACAGATTCAGAAACCTGCTCACTATATAATCCTAATCCTTGGTTCCTTTTTCTGCAAAAATTCAGGGACGTGATAAAAAATCGCATGGATTTTTGGAGTCACGCGTATACATAAATCCATATAATCTGTGTGAAACTCTTCAATAAATCGTTCAAAGTCAGAATCAAGTTCATTGCCGAAACAACTAGAGACTACATTATGAAGACTTCGAAAAGTCTTGACGTACCGCAAACAGGCTAGAGGACATTTGGAACTAAGCATATCCACGAATTTAAGCAATTTTCGTGCATTGTTCCGAGTGAAGGTACCACCATGGTATTCATCTATACTCACACCACAATCTATAAGCCACTGCCGTGCAGTTTCAGGGAAAAGTGTTTCCATACTTTTAAAAATGTATGTGACTGACCCTATGAGAAGGTGCAACTCCGGGGGAGGGAGGATATCAACCACAAAATCATTGTCGATATTTTTGTTTTCATTGCTGATAATCAAAGAAGGGTGAACAACATTTCCGTACTGTTTCGCTTTAGATTTATCTTTCCCGGAATCATAGAACTGCCAAAAAAGAACTGATAAAGACCTCGGTGTCCGACTTTGTCCCATTTCAGCTAACTCGCTTTTCTCTATATCGCACCATGAGCAAGGGTGTAAACTTCCGTGGTTCATGAGACCCAGCAGTAGATTACATATTTTGAGGTCAGCAGCGACAAAAAACTTAAGCGCTAACTTATGGAGTCCCAAGGCATTCCAAATATATTTCAAGTTAACATATGACTCTGTAACGTCTGGAGAAATTGCAATGACAAAAAAAGAGTTTATACCCGAAGATTTCTTTGCCTTTAGACCATTGCTGTCTGAATTTGGATATTTATCAACAAGTGACAGACAAAATTTCAAAAATCCTCCTCCAGAATCAATGCCTATTTTAATCATTAAGTCTTCAATGTGATGGTTTCTAATTTTGAAAACTGTCTGAATAAACGCTTCAATATCTGTGCATAAGACAACTGGACGAGAAGTATGAGAAAGGTCGCTTAAGACAATATCCATGGTTTCTAGTTTAAACAGTTCGTCAAAAGAATGGTCTCTGTCCGAAAATTCACGTTTTGCATAGCTTTCAATAACAGTTCGTGAAGACATGCCCGACCTCAAATGCTGCGCCAAACGCAAAGTTTTCCTTGAACTCATATTCAAATCAACCTGAATGTTGGAGAGGTTTTCAACTGAAAGTAAAGGTCTTGGTGAGTTAATGATCACATTCATAGATTTTCCTTTTATTGTGTTTAATGTCGTACTTCCTTTTATTTGATGATGTAGCTTTTCGGTCAAGACAGAGGATGAAAATTTTTCAGGGTCATCTGAAGAGGACTTACTGAGAAGGTTATTGATATTAGAAAATCTCTTCCTTGATGAGCAATCATGTGGTTTACCACGTCCTACCTCACAAAGACAAATACCACAAAGTTTGACGTTTTTAGAACTATTAAAGCTTTCGTCACCTGTCGAAGACATAGATGGTCTACCTGCGGTTCTTTTAGTTAAATGTGCTGTTGTATTGATATTACTTCGAGCTATTTCACAGATTGAAAACTTACATTCAGAATCAACGGATTGACGTGTGCTTCTCTTAAAATTGAGACTTGATCGATCTTGAATATTCAATGCGGAAGCAGGCAATTCACCAGGCACTACTTGGGATAGTTTTTTCCTGCACGATGAGCATGTGAGTGTGACTGTAGGAAAGGTAATATCATTTCTGTCAAAATCAGAAAATACATGACTTTTAATCGAAGCTTCGGTAGTTGCCGAAATATTGCGGAGATCTTTTCCTTTGCTTAAGCAAATGACGCAAACCACTTTAACAGCGTCAGAGTGTGAGCGAAACTTCGTTGGCATTTTGTGAAACAATGAAGGATCTGGAAAAGCCGCATACATTTGTATGTGCAGTGATATATATCATCTATCAGCTAATTATACTCAGGGCTCTCCCTAGAGTCTATTTTTAGCAACCAGTTTCCTATCATCGAAGTGGCTGTAGACATCATACGAAAACAACTTAGTGACTGTTATTCTATCGATTTCTGTTATCTTGAGTTCTAAATTTTTAAATTTATACACACGAAGATGGTGTTAATTTAGCAGTTGCCATTTTGAATTTTCCGCTCTGTAGCTAAAAGATGTCGATGAAAATCCCTCTAATCGTCATAAATGATCTCTTTACACCTCAAAATACAAGACCCCACAAACAATTTGCATGGGAAATTTTTAGTTTGATAATTAAATGATGGTTTCGATTATAGAAGCCGCCATTTTCAATTTTGTGCTCTGTTGCCAAAAGATGTCGATGAAAATCATTCTAATTGTTGTTAGTGATCTCTTTACTCTTTAAATTACAAAACCCAATCAACAGTTGGCATGGGAAATCTTTTGTTTGATAATTAAATTATTGTTTCGATTATAGTAGCCGCCATTTTGAATTTTCTGCTCTGTAACCAAAAGATGTCGATGAAAGATTTTTTAAAGGGCATATTTGGAATATCCGATGTCTAAAACGTCGGAAACCGTTGAGAAAACCAATGGGAAATTTTTCAACTCAACCCGCCCTTTCTGACGCACCGTGGGGGGTCAGAACTTTTTCTCTCCAATTGAGCTGGAAAGAAGTTCCTAGACCCAACATTGGCCAAAATGTCCGAATTTGCACTCCATTTTCCCATACGAGCACTCCTTCATGTTGAAAAACGACTTTTCTCATCCCAAAACATCCAAAACCTGACTTTTCCAACTCTGACGTTTTCCTGCCATTTTCCTCCCTAGACCCAAGAAAATAGGATCAAACTGAGATTTTCACTGCATTTTTCTCATTCTTATCTTTCAAATGAGCTATTGCACGACTTTCTACGATCTCTAACACCAAAGTTGGAAGTCTGACAGGAGGGGGGGGGGAAGTCCTCGAAATTTTTTTTCTCCGATGTCGCTGGAAACATCCTTCCTCACCCAAAATTTCACGTAGATTCCGAATTTGCACTCCGTTTTCCCATCCGAGACCTCCTTCATGCCGAAAAACGACTTTTCTCATCCCAAAACCACCAACACCCACCCTTTTCCAACTCTGACGTTTTCAGAGATTCTACCCCTTGCCTCATCACTCCTGCCTTCCTTCCCCATCCAAAATTTCATGTAGATTCTGAATCAGAACTCCAATTTTACATCCGAACCCTCCTTCATGACGATTTCCAACTTTTCTCATCCCAAAACCACCAACACTCACCTTTTCTCACTCTATCCTTCCGAGATTCCACCCCTTCCCTCACTGGAAAACTCCTCCCTCACCTTCCTTCCAGAGGGGGGTAGGGAACGGTTTCCTCTTCACGGACCCATTCCTCCCAGCACATCCTTGGCCACCTCCCTCACCTTCCTTCCAGAGGAAGGGTGTGAGTCAGCATGATGACTCATCACTGCACCGCACCGTCCTTGCGTCTGGGATGGGATTACTACTAGTAAGCTATTGGAAATCTGGTGGCCATGGCTTGCTTAGTGTAAAAGATATCAAAAAATTCACCACTAAATTTCATGTTTTGACTTAATTTTGGTGATTTTCTCATTTTGTAGAGGCTCTCAGACATGAAATACTGATTCATGTGACTCACTTCAACTTGTATATCGAAGTTGATGTTCTGAAGTCAATCATGTTTCAAATTTCATGGCATTCTGATAATTAGTTTCTTTTCTGTAAAAGAAAATGTACGAAAATTGCTAAGTGTTTCACAGTCCATAGATATTTCTTGAATTTTACCACTGGATTCAAATGGGAATCCTTCAACCAATTTCGATTGTTGCCAATAATGAGTTGTTGATATACGTGTCTAACCAGGGATGTCCATGAATAGCATGATATAGAACTCGGGATACACAACTCCCAGAGAGTGGAGAATTGACTGTGAGCTGAATTTTTGCAAATCGCAACACTTACATGGAAGTTTTATCCATGTTTTGAGCCTAAAGGGAACTAAAAGACTTCATGGAAATACATGTAGTTAAGTAATGTCAGCATCAATGTGATGTATAACATACACTTACACATTACACAGAAGATAAGTGCAAATCCAGCTGATTTTATAATGATCATTATGTCGATTTTCTGTCACTGTTTAATGTTTTTGGAGAGCTTGAAGATGTATTTATGCTTTATGCTCTGAGTATCAGATAGTTATATCATTGTGCAAGTCATCATTAATTAATAGATTGCATCGTATGTTGTGCTTTCTTTATTTTGGAGTTGCGACAATTTGAATTGCTTTAGAGATTTCAGAATGAATGCAGTTGTGGAATTATTCCATGCGTTGAACTATTTGTAACCATCACTATCTTCAAAGAGTTGGACACTAGTGCCACAGTGCGCACAGATCAACTTTTTGGGAAAAAATGTCCATAAAAACGGAAAGTTGATTCTAGACCAAAATTTTGCAAGAATTCTGAATTTTTAAGTTTGAAAATCTTTCATCTAGCTATTCAAAAGATACAGCCGATTTATTGATCAGTATCGATCAGATTGACTATTGGTGATTTTGTTGAAAAATGCATCTAGAAATGCTACAAGAATGAATTCTAACCTAATTTGCAACGTAGAATTCAAATATGGCATCAAAATCTTTCGCTGATGAGTCAATATGAAGATAGAGGCAAGATATTGATCAGTATCGATCAGATTGACTATTGGTGATTGATTTTGTTAAAAACTCACCTAGGAATGTCGCAAAAATGAATCTTAGTCTAACTTATAACGTAGAAGTTGAATTTTACATCAAATTTATGCCCTGATAGGGATGCTTAAGATAGAGGCAAGATATTGATCAGTATCGATCAGATTGATTGGTGTGATTGATTTTGTTAAAAACTCACCTAGGAATGTCGCAAAAATGAATCCTAGTCTAACTTATAACGTAGAATTCGAATTTTACATCAAATTTATGCCCTGATAAGTCAACATCAAGATAGGGACAAGATATTGATCAGTATCAATCAGACTGATTGGTGTGATTGATTTTGTTAAAAAGGCATTTGGGAATGCCAGAAGAATAAATGCTACTACCGAAAATGGTGCGTTGAATTCAAATTTCACATCCAAATAAGCCGATGATGATTCATTATGAAGATAGATACAATATATTGATCAGCATGAATTTGATTGATTTTGTATCGAAATACTTATCCGTGTTTTGTGCTGTAAATACATGTAGGCTATACACTGTAGCTACTCATTTTCTATGTTTATCAACAATATTTTTTTCTATCTTGATCAGAATCTACTGTAGGCCCTACCTTGTACTTGATCATATGATTTTACAGAGAAAGCGCTTCGCCAAGAAACGGATCTATTGGTCATCTACGGTACATGTTGTTGACTACAAAGTCGATTGATCATCCTTGTGTTGTCCGTCGAACTAAGGCGGAGTGTGACTAATCATGAAATGACAATGCAGTCATGCAGCTGCTGCATGCGCGTGGGTGGTCTCTATCTGCAATCGTCGATTTGTTGACGCCGCAAGCATTGTTCATTCCGATCACTACACTGAACAGCTTGAGATTGTTTTACTTGATTGTTGTCACTGCTTTCATTAGCACATCATACATGTATCATGGCATGTGCATCACATAGTAAGTTCAAGTTAACACATGATGAAAGTCCACAAACTACTGAATATATTACACGATGCATTCAACATTCAGAGCATTGTTAAATATCAGGTAGAAAATGGCTACCCAAGCAACAGGAATTTCACTCGCCCTGTAACTGTTCAAGGTTTCACATAGCAATGGTGCATCCAAGGTGCCGCAATCGCTGCACGGGAAAAAGTATTATTTCTATCAGTTCAGATGCGTGCTTATGTATGTAAATGACTGCGCCCACATTTGCTCTTTGATATGAATTGTTATACCATCGTTTTCGTCATTGCCAGCCAATAGAAGTACAAAAGAACATCTGAATTTATAAAATTCCTCGCTAGTTGCTATCTCCCCAACACCGCACCTGAAATTTTCTAATTCTGATTTCTTATTGATTGAGACGATCTCTGTAATTGTGCTTCCCTAATAATACCTTTATGCACTTTTATGATGATTGTAGTCAGTGTATTATCAAATTTTGCCGTAGGGTTACCATAAGGACGATTTCTGCACATGCTTTCCTTTGATGATCTCTCTCATATTGCGATGAACTACATATAGCCCATTATACATGTAGCTTTCATGTAGGCAGTCTGCATGTCGAAATCAAGCCGAATAATGAAGTCTAGTGCGATAACACAAAACCAAAGCTTGCAATATATGCATGTATATCTGATCTCCGCAGCGCCTCAAAAATATCTGGATATGTCACTGGTGCAGAAATCACATCGTAAATCAATCCAGTCTGCGCACTGCATACTGATGCAACAGGTTATCATGTTTTTACAATCACTATATGACTTGCTATTTACGAAATTTTGATTTAGATAGTGCACTACAAACACTGTTTGTCCATTAGGTTCTTCAAAATTCAGTTGAAGTTGTTGTCGTCGTTATATTCTGTCTGAATCACTTGAAATGATCATTATAATTTTCTGAATACTGTTACATGTACATATGAATTATACTGAATTTGCGTTAGACAGGGCAAGAATTCATGTTGTCACTTGGAAGTTTGTTAGTCCATACTAGCCCATGTTTCAGAAAATACATGTATGTCGCAAAACTTACGCCAAGTTATTGAAATAAGTGCAAAAGTTCCGAGATTTGAGTAGCACAATTTTCGAACGACAAAATTTGGCAACAATACAAGCAAGTTCTGATTTTCTACACAGATAATCCATATTTTCTCAACGATTGACAACATTCTCCATTTGGGAAGCATTTGTGAGATCAGACTGAAATAACATTGCGCCAATGCATATAATTTCAAATAAACATAGAAATTTCCACTGTCATAAAATACTTCAGCCCACAGTCAATTCTTCACTCTTAGGGAGTTGTGTATCCCGAGTTCTATATCATGTTTTTCATAGACATCCCTGGTTTAACCCAGTTGCCTCATGACATGAAGTTTCATCTCTATTACACGGTATTTCAATCCGAAAACTCGCTCTATGAGCCAATAGATATCTAGACAAGATTGCTTGCGGAGCAAACAATCTTTTCTGAAGACTCATAACTTGCATACCATTATACTCTCATCCTCAAAGGCAATAATTGCAATGTTGATTATGCTAATAAAGGCATGTATTCAGGATTGCCAACATTTGCTGAGTGGAATGCGTGAGATTATTGTATTAGATAAATATACTGCATCTTGAGACGTCGAACACGAGCATTCGCATTTTTTCTGCATCTCAAAGAAGTAGATATCTAGGCCAGTTAGCATGTTATTTCGCTTAATTGCATAGGTTTTACGCGAAAGTGCAGCTCTATCAGGAAATGTCGTTAAGAATTACATCAAAAATACGAATGCGTGAGATACAACAGGCGTGAGAAATTTTGCCTCCAGCTGAGAGCGTGAGAAGAGGCTTGAATGCGTGAGAGTTGGCAACTCTGTGTATTGGCCTCAAAATGAGACCTTATTTGTTAATCTTTTGCTAGTTAGTTTGAAAGTTATGCTACATTTCTGTAGCTCTCTAGTGGTTGATGTTTTTATAATGTCATTATGTCATCGCAACTTGTCAAACCTGCTGATAAGCAGGTCAATATGAAATATACATAAAAAGCTGCTTCCTTGAAAGTCACTGAAGGAACGCTGTCATATGTGTTATGAAAGATTTCAGATGACGCGTGTTTGAGCAGTGTGGAAGCATGTGGCGGTCAGCCCGCACTCACTACAGGAAGGCTTCGATTGAGAGGAAGAGTTGGGAGATGACGTTGTTCATACAGCTTCTTCGCTGCTTTTATTCTCCTCTCCGCAGACTCCACAAATGATTCGATGTCTTCCTCTTTGTAGCCTTTCGAGATCATCAGAAAGACAAATGGGCATGCTAATGAAAGAAGTAAACAATACTCTAGTAGGCTACGAAGCAAGCTATTGCAAACACAAAAAGTCGATGCTTTTATTAAAAAGGTTTCAATACTCAGAATTAGTTGGAAGTATCACAGATTCATTCGAGTTGAACGGGTTAAATAAATGCCTTCTTCATCTATCAGTCATTTGACATCCTTTTGTTTAAGTGACAAAGAGATCTTCTGTCCCAAAAAGTATTTACATCTACAATTGATGGCTTTGAGTCTGTGTGTAATTTATCGCAAAGTTTGTACATCAAATTATCAAAATTAAAAGACTCGATCTTGAACCTCTTCTTCCATTCAAAAAATGCGGAGTACTCCGTTTCATTTGCAGCAACACGTTTGAGATACCTTGCAAGACTGGAAACACTCTTGAAATCATCCACATGCACAAATGAATGAGGAGGAGCGGCAGAATAATAATCAGATTGATTATATCCACCAAGAGCTACAGGAACAGCATGTCCTTGTAATGCATTCATCCACAATTTTTCTGTTATCCATTGCTTACAATGAGCATTCTCAAAAGCCAGAATGTATCGATATTTTTTGCTCATTTGAATAATGATTTCGGCGTTATGTCTCCAGGAGCGTCTATCTTTTTCAGGCATGGTCAAGTTACCACATTCTCCATAGACATCAATTTCTACATGACGGCGCAAGGCTTCAATGAAATCTAAACGATACCTGGCACTTGGTATACAACTACTAATAACCGCGAATGCAAAGCGTTTCTTTTCTGCAGGATTGTAAAACTCCTTAGCATTAACATTCTGTTTGTCCTCTTCACTCAAGGGAACATGGCCACTGCCAAAAGGAACCCACACATCAGAATGTTTCATGTAGGTTGCAGTCCAATTGAATTTCTTTTCCCAATATTTATTGAGGTAGACCATGGCATGTATCGGATTTTCCCATGAGAAAAATACCCAACGATGAGAAGGTTTGCGGATCTCTTGCAAGTATTCATGGTCAGACTTCCAATATTCCAAGGCATGAAACACAAATGCGTCAGCTTCACTCATATTCCAAGTCCATAAACATCGATATCCATTCTTGGTTACCACCACTTCATTCGTTGCCCATTTACGAAGATCAATTTCCCAAAACTTGCGACGAGTGCCGAAAAATGTTGAGGCAGTATAGATTCTCTTGATTACGTAATTCCCTGTTCCTGCGCTTCCTTCATAAGGTGCAAGCGCTTCCAAGCGCTTGATTGTGTGTGCAATTGCATTCCTAAAGTCAACTTTCAGTTGTAAATAAATTAAGGTTATGGTTGAAATTCCAATAAGCAGAAGTAATAATTTTAATACCTTCCTTGGCAAGGGCATAGCGACTGAAAAGAATATTCTAAAATGTTTATGCCTTTCAAATATTTACACTGAACAATGTTTTGGTAGCATGACGGGCAGCTGGCCAATCGGTTTTGTCCGATGTTTTTTTATGTTGAACAGCATCAGGGTAAAGTGAATAGATTTGAAAATTAATCTATTCAAAATGATTAGTATCTCACAACAATGCATGACTTTATTAATCTTGTTTTCTTCGCGCTCCAGTGCATCTTTCAATGATATATCTGGTTGATTCGCTACACACTGTAAACCGTAGGCCGACCCTCCTTAAGAAAGCTGAAATAGCTGAAGAGTATTAGGGGTTTTGGAATTTCAATCATCTTTACATTACTAACGACAGCGTCGCTGTATTAGGAACTCGCTTTGCATTAACGCTCGTCTCACTGCGTGAGCGATTTTTTTGACCACCTTTTAAACCTATGGCCAACAGATTTCCAGCAGCTTGCTTTCTACGTATTATGCAACTTTTGACAGAAGCATAATAAATTTGGCACTATAGTCTTGGCGTGAGAGCTATTTTATAATTTCAATGTTGAAATATCTTGTGGGATTTAGGTATTTACTTCTGATGTATTTTGCGGCATCAATTCTTGATCAAATAAGTTGAGATTGCATAAAGGAGAGTAGTGCCAAAAAGAAGTGCAAAATGTGCAGCGATGAGTCATCATGCTGAGTCATCCCCCCTCTGGAGAGAGAAGAAGGGAGGTCGCCAAGGATGTGATGGTGTTGCTCGGACCGAGAGGAGGAAACCGTCCCCCCTGTCAAACTTCCAACTTGGCTTGTAGGGATGGTAGAGAGTCGTGCAATACCCGGTCGCTCAGAGTAAAAAGAAAAAGTGGAAAGCATCTTCTGTCCAAGTTTTCCTTAGTTTAGAGTGGAAAGTGACTTGAAAATGTCAGGAATCTCCGAAAAACGACACAGTCAGAAAGTGGAGGTTTTGGATGTGTTGGGATAAGAAAGGCCTTATTTCGGGCTGATGTAGTGTTCGGATGGATAAACGGAGGGCATATTCGGATTCTACGTGAAATTTTGGGTTAGGGAGGTGATTTCCAGCTCAATCGGAGAGAAAAAGTGCTGAACCCTCATTAGTGATCCCGTGGCAGACGCAAGGCCAAAATGAGCAGTGATGAGTCATCGCTGCTGAGTCATCATGTTGACTCAGCCCCCCTCTGGAAGGAAGGAAGGAGGTGAGGGAGATGGCCAAGGATGTGCTGGGAGGGATCGGACCGAGCGGAGGAAACCGTTCCCTCCCCCCTCTGGAAGAATGGATGAGCTCTCCTGTGAGGCAAGGGTAGGACAGTGTTTTAGAAAAGGTGGGTTTTGGACGTTTTTGGATGACAAAGGCCCTATTTCGGGCTGAAGGAGTGCTTGGATGGACAAACGGAGGCCAGATTCGGATTCTACGTGAAAATTTGGGTTAGGTAGGTTGTTTCCAGCTCAATCGGAGAGAAAAAGTGCTGACCCCCCTCTGTAACGAGACTTCGATCTCGGCTTGTAGGAATGGTAGAACGTCGTGCGATAGCTCGTTAGAAAGCTAAGAGTAATATAAATTCAGTGGGAGAAACGGCGTGTCCCTACATTCATTCGTTAACGTGTGAGAGTGACTTAAAGATTTTTGACCATCACCAAAAAACGACAGAGTTAGAATTTTTACGAAAATGGCTCTAGCGAGCGAACGAAGCCTCGGACGGGAAAACGAAGACCAGATTTGGAATTAGCGTGCAATTCTGCATCTGGAGGGTGAGTTTCAAGTGAGTCGGAGAGAAAAAGTCGAAAATTTTCTTCACACTGGGTCTCAACACTTGGGTTTTTTTGTGAAAATATTAAATTGTGGCCTACTTTGATGACGACTCACTCAGGAATGAAGGTGAATGAAGAGCTCGGGTATCTTTTAAGGGCAAGACCGCACTCTGTGCTTTAGGATCCTACCTTTTCAGATGTGTGGAAGGTTTGGTTTCCAAATGAGAGCATGTTTAAAATCGCATTTTTATGCATTTTCCAAGATTTTGGATACTTTGAAAATCTCTCTTTGAACGCACTCTCTGGTAATCGTAGAGAGTCGAGGGATGGCTTAAATGAAAGGTGAGAGCACGAAAACGTGACTGTCAAAATTTGAAGTCAATCGGAGCATGTTTCCAATGAGAGCATATTTAAAATCGAATTTTTATGCATTTTCAAAGATTTTGGATACTTTGAAAAAACGACAGTTTTTTCAACTCGGCTTCTGGTAATCGTAGAGAGTCGAGGGATGGCTTAAATGAAAGGTGAGAGCGAGAAAACGTGACTGTGGAAATTTGAAGTCAATCGGAGCACTAGAACCGGAGATAGAAGTGTTTAAAGTTTTGGATGATTGAGATTACGTCATCAGCTGATCACCATACCAGTGGAGTCTCTACTTGTGGGAATCAGTTCTCCTCCGACTTGTTTGGGGCAAGTGAACTCCGGAGCTCCGATAATAGCATCGGACATTCCAAAATTCAGGTTTCCTACAAACCGACTTAGAAAATTTCATTACTGATATCATCTAAGGCGTCAGACTTATAGGTTAGCCAGGAGATGGCCTTAGTCTCCAGGCCATAAAAGACTCCAAAACTTTAAAGGCTTGTAACCTTGCTTCTACAAGTATTTTTGACTTGATTTAAAAAAGGTTCGAGAGGTCATGATTCACATCAAGTCACTAACTACTTATAAAATTTCATTAGTAGTGCAAACCTGCTGAAAAATTTGAATTCGTTATTTTTAGAGGTTTTCTAGGGTTTTCGGCCCTGCTTAAGTCAACTAAAGGATTTGTCATGATGTCTGAGCCAGTCTTCTCATTGGACGAGCGTTCTCGCCCATTCATAATTCATCAAACATCCACTATAAAGAAGAGATGTTGCATTACGTTTCACATTTGCCTTTCGCAAGTGTCGGATGCATGGTACGGAGAGTTTCGCTGTAATATTCCAATGACAAGGTGTTCCTTTGGGACGTCGGATGACGCCGTAGTGATAAGTGTTGCAAGAGCGTGTGTCATATTTTAGACCGAAACCTCTGGGGCAACTCATGTTGGGCATTCGACACAGTTCTCAACGTAGCACTTTGAACGCCAATCGGTTGAGTCTTAGCTATCTTGTCATGGGTGGCACCTAAACATCTCCATTGCAAAACGCTTGTGAATCACGGCTTGCTATCAAGCACGTTTAATGTCTGGCTATCGCGTCATCTCAACGTGAGGTGGAGACCTTCGATATAATACTTCCTACGGTGAAGCGTTCCTTCTGGACGGCAAGCACTCCCACAGATGGAAGGAGGGCAAGGGACGGTGTCATACTTTAGACCGAAACCGCTGAGCTGTCGCTTATGTTGAGCATGTGACACCGATCTCAACGGACTCTTTTCAATCGCTCGGTCATGAGTGCTTTAGCCATCTCCCGCAAGTTTTCTTTAAGATTCTCCACCAACGCTGTGAGACTGCCTCTGACCGAGACTAAATGAAATGGAATGAATTGGATGGGACATTCATGCGCCACACGCAACCATAAGCTCATTTCTCTCTTCGCTAGTGAACAAGCTCTTGTGAACGTAGTCAGAAAGTGTATCATGTTTTGCAAAAGCAAAGTTTAGTGTATTCAAATAGCTTTTACCACGACACACGTCTGTGAAAGTAAAGTTTGATCATTGAAGTTTTATGACTGACTGAACTCACAACAGCATTAGGAAGTTTTTATCCTTAGTTGATACCCGGACTGCAGTGTGTAAAATGTTTTATGTGACAGTCTTTTCACAAACGGTGAAGTTTATCTCAGAGTGAATACATCAACTTTAGATGTGAAGTAAAGCGAATCATGTTGGATGTACAGAATGAATTGAATATTAGACAGCGCATGCAAGTTTTTGACGACTTGAGTGTGTCATGAAAAAACCCAAGTCTAAGTTTAACATGTTGGATATAAAAAGTGAGATGGATAGGAATAAGTGTTGAATGGAGTATGAACTTGTATTTCATGACGACATAGTTTCAAAGTAATGAAAGACGTAACGGTAGGAGTGTGTAAGTTAAACGTTGGTCATCAAGTTTCACGTCAAACACAAAGACGAAAGCAATCATCAACAACTCAATCCTATGTCAACTAGATGAGACGTTCAGTTTTGCTAATCATTGAAATGAAAGATACAAGTGAAAGGCGATCACATGAAACTCAAAACTTATCAATGTACAAGAGTTCTGGAACTGAAACCCACTAAGTGTTGAAGTCAACACAGAGCGCAAAGGCTTCTCAAGTGATAGCATTAGACATGAATAATAAAGTTATTCTTCCAAGGTAGATGATCAATGATAATCATGAGGTGTGAAGCTCTACAGTATTAGCTACATGATTAAAAGTGGATACAAAGCATTGTAGAAGCAAATACGTTTTACTTGTTGAATTAGATAGACACAACAGTGAATCAACTATATATGTGAATGCATTGATGGAAATTTGTTGAAGTCTCTATCTACATCAGTCGTAAATCTACACATGTCGTAAATGTTTCCATTTCAAAAGCAGTATCAAACATGTCAGTTGATTATCTCTTTCTCTGGTTCAGGCTTGCCATTCTTTGGGTGTGGACCAGCTCATTCTCTATCGAAATATATGTGAATGCATTGATGGAAATTTGTTGAAGTCTCTATCTACATCAGTACACGGTATGAGGCCATCATTTACACAGTTAATCACCAAGTTTTCTTTACTCAGATGAAACATCACTGTCATGTTGTGTGAAAAAAATACAGTGTGGAGATAAGTCGTATTATTATGTTTATTGATTGTCATGACTATACATCTGAAAGGTTGAACTATGGGAACGTTGTTCCTAACTGCAATACTCTTGCACTTATTTTTCAACATGAAGTCAGTCACAGCGTTTATGAGGACGCGTATGTATAAGTCTTTATGACACATTCTGCTTGACATGAATGAACGTGGAAACGATGCGATACCGTTTACATGAGAAACTTCAGCTATACACAACAACTATTTGAAACAGTACAGCCATACATGACTGTCATTGCTTGCATTACTATAGAAAATTTTGCTCTGATGATTCTTCCAATGTAACTAACACCATTACTATTTCCATTACACGGGTGGTGAAGAAATAAAATTCATGACTTCACGTCTAAGAGTCATCCTCTCTCTACACACGTTTATATTTTACATCATGTAACTGCAATAGATCCTTGCTACTTATCATAGGGGCTTTAAAACTTCGAACATGATGATTTCATGGCAGTTAGACCTTTGAAGATGTGTGTTGGACAAGTTTGCCACTTTTCATGAAGTTGCTTTCTCATCAGATGAATTTAATAAGAGTTTCTTCATTTTCTAAGAAAGATAGAGATCTAGTGTTCGTGTGTGTGGCACAGTCTGTAACTTTTCTTTGTTAATATGGTGACCTTCAACGAATTGGTGACCGGGCCCTCCGAAGGACCGATGAAATACTTCGATTACTCGAAGTATTCCGGACGCTGAGTTCTTAGCAACGCCAGATACTCTAGCGCCGTATTCCTGAACAAAGGGTTTTCCACAAGCTCATGTGGAATGAGGTGGATGGGGCAGCGAATTGCTTCGCCTTTCTATGCCTGCAAAGCAGCCAGGAGAAAGACTTTCCCCATCTTCACTCTGCATCCACAGCGGAGCTCAAGGGTTCGGCTCATATCAAAGAAAGCTATATCGAACGACATTGCATCAAACGACTTGTATTTGATGAATGAGTGTGAACGTCTCCCTTTTATTTCTCCAACATTTTTGTAACTGGTTAGCAAGGCATTGAAACCTTGAACAAATCGGCAGTGCCCATGCTTTAGCAGCAAATGGGTTACTTGCGCGCGGAATTGTGAGAGTGTGCAGTAACGAATTGTCAACGTGAGAATCCTTTCAGTCGCCTACGATAATCTCTCCGTTGCGATAGCAATGAGCTGTGTGGGAATCAGCTAGGTGGGAGGTCTGAGATGACGATAAGTTCCTTCATCCTTGTTAGTTTGACAGATGCGATAGAAAATTCAATGTGTATAGGGGCAATGCGACGGACGGGTGCCAGAGAGAGAGAGAGAGCGTTATCATTCATCTTTGTGTTCTACTCTATCTGCTGAGGAGGCAATGTGTTTAATGCGACAGACGGTCGCCAACCGGCTGCGCTGTCATTCATCTTTGTGTTCTTGGCACACTCTATCTGCTGAGGGGGCAGCGCGACAAACAGGCGACAGACAGCGCTGTCTCTACTTGTTAACCTTTGTGTGCACATGAGGGTTGGAAGATAGACCATGACATATGTTTCACTGATAGGTTTTATGATAAACGTTTTAGCTGCTTTTGAATGGCAGCATGTTGAATATTGCAAGCATTGTTAAATGTCAATCAGTGTGTCATTTTCACATCGTCTGCATTCGCACAGAAAATCGCTTGATACAGGTTTCAGTGTTGATTCTATTATCAACTTACAAGCAATGCACGATTCGTTTAGAAATGAGTCACGTGTTGATTCTCTCAATTTGTCATGCATATGAAAAACAAACTTACACATTTGATTCTAACCTTTCTTTACAATACTCATGGACAGTCCTAATGTTCTAATGTAATGTTCACTGTTTTATACCAATGAAATAGTTCCACTCTCGTCAACACAGACTTGTAACTCAAATACTTTCCTTTGATAATTCAATGACATTACATGCTTTGTTGTTTCCCACTGATGAGCGTGTTATGTACCTCTACACAGACTTGTTCATTTTGTTAGTTCAATGTACGAGTCACAACGTTGAACTGCATCTAAAACTTTTGCGTTTCTACAGTACTTTATATCAACTTTAAACGCGACTTCAATCATCAGCCTATGAAAGTTTTACCAACATAAAGTTGTTGACACTTGTAATGTAGTTTTACACCACGGAGTCTAGAGCTTCATGTTTACGAATTTCATTTGAACGTCAGAAAGTCAAGTTAGACTATGTCATTCATGTTCATCTAGCTAAGCTGATGGCAGACGTTCACGATACACAGTTCTCCTTTACAAGTTTCCCGTAAAACATATGCAACACTTTTGTGAGGTACTCACACAATCTAGCAGGTTGATTTTTATCTCACACGTGTTTTGAGTGTTTCCTAACTCATATGCATTCGACTTTTTTAAGAAACGTTACATGTTGTTATGTGTATACTTGTATGCTGTCGATGCAGACTGCAAAAAACGTTTAACACTATCTGTCTTTATTTACAAAACAGTTTACACACGAATTCAATTTGATAAAGGCAAACAACACATTTAGTAAAGCTGGTATGCTAAAGATAGTGACTGCAGAAACATTTCATTAAACTTTTTTCAACGTTCGCTAAGTTTCTACTTTGACAACATCATGTCGATGTTTTAAACTTTTTGCAAAACTTATTTCAACGTTTGCGTTTAGACTTTTAAGCGAACATGTGCGTCACGTATTCTACACTAACGGTTAACATGTGTGGTATAAAATCCTAAATCCCTAAATCCAACCGTAAATGACCCTATTCTTGGATTATGGACTTTAGGACTTGTGCTATGACCCATGCGATTAAATGTCATGGAACTAGCCCTCACACACTCAACGTTTGTGACAAGAATTTACCTGGTTTTATAAAACATTCAATACTGTAGTACTTACTATAAGACCTTTTAACACTGTGAAACAATCTATACAGTGCAGTAAAACTTTCTAGCGCTGTGGTGAACACTGTTTTGTTTTCATGTAACAACATTCCAAACTCTCAGTCTCACTGCAGTAGAAGACTGCTTTTAGTAAACCTGATGAAGTATTCAGCAATCTAACAGTCATGGAGTTTGAATTTTCTAATATGGAACATTTGGCAACTGTCTCCTCCCAACATGAAACTTTCTAACACTGTGAAAGTAAGTTACAAGACAATCTACACTGTGCAGTAAAACCTTTTCGATAAACTTTCTAGTGCTGTGGTGAGTTCGGCCAGTCATAAAACTTCAATGATCAAACTTTACTTTCACAAACGTGTGTTGTGGTACAAAACTGTTTGACTACACTAACGCTTACATTTTATGACATTTGTGTTTCATAAAACGCCATGATCAAACTTTCTAACTATACATCAACCTGTGTTGCAGTAAAACTTTTGTACAACATGATAAACTTTCTGACTACACGCACAAATAAAACTTCGATGATCAAACTTTACTTTCACAAACGTGTGTCATGGTAAAACTATTTGACTACACTAAACTTTGCTTTTGCAAACTATGATAAACTTTCTAACTACACTCACGAATAAAACTTCGATGATCAAACTTTACTTTCTCAAACGTGTGTCATGGTAAAACTATTTGACTACACTAATTTTTGCTTTTGTAAACCATGATACACTTTCTGACTACACTCACAAATAAAACTTCGATGATCAAAATTTACTTTCTCAAACGTGTGTCATGGAAAAACTATTTGACTACACTAAACTTTGCCTTTGGAAACCATGATACACTTTCTGACTACACTCACGAATAAAACTTCAATGATCAAACTTTACTTTCACAAACGTGTGTCACGGTAAAACTATTTGACTACACTAAACTTTGCCTTTGGAAACCATGATACACTTTCTGACTACGTTCACAAGGGCTTGTTCACTAGCGAAAAGAGAAATGAGCTTGCGGTTGCGTGTGGCGCATGAATGTCCCATCCAAATCATTCCATTTCATTTAGTCTCCGTGATAGAGACAGTTCTTAAAAGAACTCATGGTTCATTCTCAGATAACGCATGAAATAGAGAATTTAAAAACAAACGTGTAGCAGATAGCTAAGATTCAACCGATTGGTGTTCAAAGTGCTACGTTGAGCGAAGAGACCACAACGACCGTTGGAAATTCGGATTAAGGTAAGTCTCAAGCCCTTGCCACACTCATCACTACGATATCATCCGCTGTCTCAAGAGAGATCGCCTACCAACAGGAAGAATTATACCGAAGTTCTCCGTGCCATGCAACAATAATGTTGACTGATAGCAGATACAAATTTGTGATTCCATTTTGTATTTATATGATAGATTCAGTCAGACCGAAGCCTCTCCAGGGCAAACCGCGAGGAGGTACTATCATGTCTTGCCCCACGGTGGCCCTTAAGAGGACCGATGGTTCGTTCTCAGGACTGCTGCTTGCTTCCTCACAAGTCGGGGATATCAACTGAAATATAAAGAAAATTCATTAGAGCACATAATGATATTTTTTGATTTCCTGTAACTTATCTATTTCATGCTTGCCTCTGAGTATGATCTCATCTCTTGGGCCTTGACTTTTTACAATGAGGTGATTACATGAAATTCCCCTACTCGGATTCTCATAACAGCGTATAGGTGCAGATGGATTGCACTCAAACAAAATTGGCGCTTGAATGATGTGAGCAGGTGAGCGGGTAAGCGCATGTAGCTTGTAAGTATACCGTCCATGTTTCATGGACTTCTCCCCTCTCAACTTTTGACTCTCAATTTTAAATTCCTAATTTCCTCTTCCTTTGCCTTTCTATCCTCCATAACCAGATGCAACTCTTTCTGCAACCTCTCAACCTCTACTTTATTGATCCTTCTCCCCTCAATCGCTTGATCTTTCTCCCACGTAACTTTTCAATGCTTTTCTGCAAGGTGATGTTTAGTTCTCTAGTTTGAGACAGCTGTTCCATCTCATCCCGAAGTGATTCATTCTGTTGCTCACTATCTTCAAACATAGCCTTATATAATGCCGCCTGCCCCTTCGCTTCTTCAAGGGCCCTATCCTTCGAAAGATGAAAGACCTCACTTTTACTTAAGCGACTCTGCTTCAGTTTACTGCACGTTGTCATGATTCGCTCGTTGGTTGACGTCAAAGGCGCTCTCCGCTTTCGAGTGGCATCTAAATCTATGCAATCATCCTCATCTGATGTCATGGCTAAATCAGCCTTAAGCTGCTCTACTTCTTTTACATGTTTTCCTCATCACTGTTTGCCATCACTTGCCCTTCAGCCTGCTCATCTCTTTCATACACCTTCTTTCCAATCTCCATCTCCTTCCTTTTCTTTTCATTTTCTTTGTTTTCATTCAATGCCTTCAGTAGGTTTTCCACAGCCCGTGCCGCTTCATCAGCCTCCTTGTCGTCACTCAAAAGCAAATCTTTGTGAGCATTACTATTCATGGAAACATATTCAGAGGTCTTTGCATTTGCAAACATGGCGAATACATGTTCATCAATTTTATTCTCATTTACGCATGCCTTATGCTCCATCAGCCACCCTCTTTTCTTCTCGCTGGATTTTATCATGCGACAGCGATAGCAAATAATAAACACCTTGCCTACGTGGTGAATGCCATCACTAAAAAAATTCTATCTATGCGCATGCATATTGGTTGAGCGCAAGATTTTACCACAACTGCACTGGCTTGTCTTGAAAATGGTGATGTCGGTAGTCTGCAAGGAGATAGAGTAGTTTGTGAGATTGAGAAAATAATAATCATCTCAAAGGAATAACCTTCATCTAAAATTCGAGAGACCTAACTTGCAACGGTTGATAGCAAACGTTATCAGAGCACTCGCCGTTCGTCTTGCAACTTGAAACAGGAGTGATGACTAGAGAAAAGACGCGGTTTATATACCCAGCGAGCACAAAGCCATGATTCAGACCTTCCTTATTTGACCATGCGTTTGATATGACAACAGCGGTTTTACCAACTATGGACATCGGCAGTCACCATGCTTTCAGTAATCAACTCCCAACACAAAGACTGGTTACCCTATGACGCGAAAAGGTTTGACGTCAATGCCTGCAGTAACCCTCTCATTTTTACCAAGTTACAATGACAAACGATAGACGTTGCCAACCCTGAGTTACTGAGGCTAGACGAGATTTTACAAAGGCTTGATAGGAGAAGCCATAGCGACTTGATAGCAAGCGTTTAGGTGTTAAGCTCTTGAATCCGTTACAGGCATTACTCAGAGGGGATCTTATCCCAGCTCCAAGGCCTCTACCCACAAATCCAACCTCGGGCGGACAGAGCGTGCGTCATGTCACTGTGTTGGTATCCGAGCCCCGATTTTGACTTAAAAACCGGTGGAGTTATTTACAAGAGGTTGGTAAGTCGTTGCTTTGATCAGCTTGATAGCAAGCCGTGATTTAATAGCGTTTCGCAATGGAGATGTTTAGGTGCCACCCATGACAAGATAGCTAAGACTCAACCGATTGGCGTTCAAAGTGCTACGTTGAGAACTCTGTCGAATGCCCAACATGAGTTGCCCGAGAGGTTTAGGTCTAAAATATGACACACTCCCTTGCCACACTTATCACCACGGCATCCTCCGTCGTCCCGAAGGAACACCCTGTCATTGGAATATTACAGCGAAACTCTCCGTGCCATGCTCGCTTTCAGTGAAAAGCCGCTTGTATCATGTAAAGACTGGCTCAGACATCATGACAAATCCTTTAGTTGACTTCAGCAGGGTCGAAAACCCCAGAAAACCTCCAAAAATAACGAATTCAAATTTTTCAGCATTTAGTACTACTTATAAAATTTTATAATTTGTCTGTAAATATAGGTCTGATCAATAGCTATCGAACCTTTTTTGAATCAAGTCAAAAGGACTTGTAGAGGCAAAGTTACAAGCCTTTAAAGTTTTGGAGTCTTTTATGGCCTAGAGACTAACGCCATCTCCTGGCTAACCTTTAAGTCTGACACCTTAGCTGATATCAGCAACGAAATTTTCTGAGTCCGGTTTCCGTTAAAATTTGGAATGTCCGATGCTATCATTGGAGCTTCGGAGAGACGATCTACTTTTGACAATCTCTCTCGTCTTAATGAAAAGTCTCAGTCGGTTCCCAGCATATATAGTTTGTGGCGATCAGCTGATGACGTAATCTCCATTATCCAAAACTTTAAACACTTCTATCTCCGGTTCTAGTGCTCCGATTGACTTCAAATTTCCACAGTCACGTTTTCTCGCTCTCACCTTTCATTTAAGCTATCCCTCGACTCTCTACGATTACCAGAAGCCGAGTTGAAAAAACTCGTTTTTTCAAGGTATCCAAAATCTTGGAAAATGCATAAAAATGCGATTTTAAACATGCTCTCATTTGGAAACGAAACCCTCCACACATCTGAAAAGGTAGGATCCTAAAGCACAGAGTGCGGTCTTGCCCTTAAAAGATACCCGAGCTCTTCATTCACCTTCATTCCTGAGTGAGTCGTCATCAAAGTAGGCCACAATTTAATATTTTCACAAAAAAATCCCAAGTGTTGAGACCCAGTGTGAAGAAAATTTTCGACTTTTTCTCTCCGACTCACTTGAAACCCACCCTCCAGATGCAGAATTGCACGCTAATTCCAAATCTGGTCTTCGTTTTCCCGTCCGAGGCTTCGTTCGCTCGCTAGAGCCATTTTCGTAAAAATTCTAACTCTGTCGTTTTTTTGGTGATGGTCAAAAATCTTAAAGTCACTCTCACACGTTAACGAATGAAAGTAGGGACACGCCGTTTCTCCCACTCAATTTGTCTCACTCTTAGCTTTCAAACGAGCTATTGCACGACGTTCTACGATCTCTAGAACCAAAGTTGGAAGTCACGTTCCAGAGGGACGTGAATTTTTCTATTAATAGGAAAATTCCCTTACGTAATCTCAACTTATTTCATCAAGAATCGATGCCGTGATATACATTAGAAGTGAATATATAAGCAGGGTGATTCTAAAGTCGGTGCAAAAAGTAAACGGCGATATCTCAGTGATTATTTGAGATACCGACCTAATTTTTTCTTCTTTAAGTTGTCAAAGGAATGGGATTTGATAATCTATTTGTTACATTAGCACACTAATTATTTTTTAACTGAATTTATTGATTCAGTTTTTGTTCATTAGCACACTAATTATTATTTTGTATTAATGTATTAATTCAATTTTTGTTTATTCCCACAATGTTTTTCTCTTCCAAAGTTTTTTAGATAATAACAAGCGATTTTCAAATAAGATCATATTAAGAAAACAAAGATTCATTTTGAATACTCAAAAACATCACCATTTACCTCAACCAGCAATTCCGCTCGATAAAGAAGTCTGAGATAGCATTTATCAGTTTTGACTGATTCAACAAGGCAACTTCGTTCGTAATGCGACACTTCAACTCTTCCATGGAGTCTGGCCTTCCATGATAGTATACCCTGTTTTTCAGTGTACCCCACAAGTAAAAATCTAATGGGGAAAAATCCGGAGACCTGGGTGACCACCTGGTGGGAAATCCACGTGCAATTACACGGTCACCAAACACTTCCCTTAGGAATTCAGAAACTTTCTTGGCGGAATGAGGTGGCGCCCCATCTTGCTGGAAGATTATATCATTCATCTTGCCCGAAGACTGAAGTTGTGGAATGACATGAGTATGGAGCATTTTAAGGTAGCTGTAAAGTTTTAACAGCTCTTTTCGCGTCTGATAATCCATAGCGAATGATGCCTGTGTCTTTGTTAACATCAGTTTTGCGTTCAAATGTTGGATATCTATGAACTTGAACATCAGTTTGTATGTTTAAATGTTGGATATCTATGAACTGGATACTTATGCACTGAGTCAGCAAACATAGATTGCAAGTACGATGCAGTGAATAATTCGAGCAACTATAAAGCATATAAATGATAGCGAAAACTTCTGAAATTTTCAGCAACGGAATGAATTGGTGTGCTAATGTAACAAATAGATTATCAAATCCCATTCCTTTGACAACTTAAAGAAGAAAAAATTAGGTTGATATCTTAAATAATCACTGAGATATCGCCGTTTACTTTTTGCACCGACTTTTGAATCACCCTATATACAGTCCGTTTCATAAAAAGTGGATCATTCTAAAATTTCACTAAATAAAACAAGTATGATACAGAAAGCATTTTTCATGTTATTTCATGTCCCTAATATATTTAAATGTCCTTATATAATCTGATAAGCTATGATACAGTAACGGTTCTTAAGAACCTAATATTTTGTGTCCCTACCCTTATTGTCAATGACATTACCAATTCGTCTAGGCATTGATTCGATGATATCGTTGATTTTTGACTGATCTAACTTTCTCCACTGTCTTTTTAACAGTGACGTAAGTTGTGATACGCCATCTGTAGGTAGCAGTGAACGACGAACGTTGCGTTTTAGAATACTCCATACATTTTCTATGGGATTCAGATCAGGTAAACGAGCTGGCCAAGATACTGACCTAAGCCCTAATTGAGACTTGCATAAGTTGACTACTCTACTACTCCTGTGACACGTAGCATTATCATCCATAAATAACCAAGTCGATGGATCACCAAGTTGATCTGTCATTTGGCCAATGTTCATTCGTAAAACATTCACATAGCGTTCAGAATTCATGGTTCCTTGCTGTATGTGAAGTTCAGAGCGGCCATTGGTCCAAATGCCAGCCCAAATCAGCAGAGTCGCACCACCTTGTACCCCGGGACGATGTAAATGTCTCGGAATTTCCTGATCAGATTTTATCCATAATCCCAATCGACCATCACTATCCTTCAGACGGATTGATGCCTCATCAGACCAGACAACCCGATCCTATTGATTTCGCCAGTGACAATGACTCATTGCCCATCTGAGACGTCTTTTTGTATGCTGATCTGATAATTCGATCTGAGAAGGCCTCTTACAGCTCTTGAAATTCGACTCAATAAGTCTTCTACGAATAGTGGACTTAGAAATAGACGAGACTAGTGCAGCCATCTCAGTTAACGAGAGACTTGGATCAACTTTAACAAATCTCAAAATTAGGCGGTCTCTACGTTTGGATGTTTTGCGTGGACGGCCAGAGCCCTCTTTACGACAGAGTCGAAAATCATCATTATGCCATCGATGCACATTTGTGTAAGGGACATTTAGTCGTTTGCTTGTAGCTCGCAAAGAAAACCCTAGTTCTATGTAGCAAGGCTGACACTTTGCCGTTTGTGAATGCGATCTCGTTATTGTTCATTTGTGCTTTGTATTGTTTTCAACCGGTAAGAGATAGATTTCTAGCTGAAAGCAATCAGGAGTGCTGCCAACACCACCGCAACGAAGTCAGGAAGCTATGGAACATGAAGTCCAGTTAATCACATGTAGCAGTTGCATTATTGTTGATGAATAATGGTGCCATACTGGCTCTGATTGACCGATTTTCTTTATTTTTGTTTTGCTTGATAGCTTTTGGCTTGTAGAACAACATATTACATAACAAAGGAAACAAATGTAATTTTATAAGAGTGAGGTATGATTTTGTGTAACATTGCTAAATGAAGATCAAATTATCTACTACTTTTTTATCTATAACAGGAAAACATCTCAATATTCATGCTTGAAATTTCCAACAATGATATTAGAAAGCACAACTGACATATCTTCCAAATTTCAGAGAAATTCGTTCAAGTTTGGCGGAGTTAGACAAAGTTGAAGTTAAGGTGATGTTTAAGGGTGATCCATTTTTTATGAAACAATCTGTAGTACAATCAGCCAAAATATTCCAAACATTAACATTTTGAAATAGCTCTCACGCTAAAAGTGTCGTGATAAATTTATTCTCCTTCAGTCAAAAGTTGCAAAATACGTAGAAAGTAAGAATAGTAATCCCATCCCAGACGCAAGGACGGTGCGGTGCAGTGATGAGTCATCATGCTGACTCATCCCCCCCCCTCTGGAAGGAAGGTGAGGGAGGTGGCCAAGGATGTGCTGGAAGGAATGGGTCCGTGAGGAGGAAACCGTTCCCTAACCCCCCCTCTGCAAGGAAGGAGGGAGGAGTTTTCCAGTGAGGGAAGGGGTAGAATCTCGGAAGGATAGAGTGAGAAAAGGTGGGTGTTGGTGGTTTTGGGATGAGAAAAGTTGGAAATCGTCATGAAGGAGTGTTCGGATGTGAAATTGGAGTTCTGATTCAGAATCTACATGAAATTTTGGATGGGGAAGAAAGGCAGGAGTGATGAGGCAAGCGGTAGAATCTCTGAAAACGTCAGAGTTGGAAAAGGGTGGGTGTTGGTGGTTTTGGGAAGAGAAAAGGTGAGGAAGGATGTTTCCAGCGACATCGGAGAAAAAAAATTTCGAGGACTCCCCCCCCCCCTCCTGTCAGACTTCCAACTTTGGTGTTAGAGATCGTAGAAAGTCGTGCAATAGCTTATTTGAAAAATAAGAATGAGAAAAATGCAGTGAAAGCTCAGTTTGATCCTATTTTCTTGGGTCTAGTGAGGAAAATGGCAGGAAAACGTCAGAGTTGGAAAAGTCAGGTTTTGGATGTTTTGGGATGAGAAAAGTCGTTTTTCAACATGAAGGAGTGCTCGTATGGGAAAATGGAGTGCAAATTCGGACATTTTGGCCAATGTTGGGTCTAGGAACTTCTTTCCAGCTCAATCGGAGAGAAAAAGTTCTGACCCCCCCCTCGGCAGCGATCTTCCAACTTTGGTGTTAGGGATCGTAGAAAGTCTTGCAAAAACTCGTTTGAAAGCTGAGAGTGAGACAAATTCAGCGGAAGACACGGTTTGTTCCTATCTGCCTTCGTTTAGATGTGAGACAGCATTCAAAATTTTGGACATTGACGAAAAAACGACAGAGTAAGAATTTTACAAAAACGGCTCTAGCGGGTGAACCAAGCCTCGGACGGGAAATCAGAGACCAGATTTGGAATCAGCGTGCATGTTACACCTGAATGTCATTCATGCTATGTCTCCAAAGTGTAAGGAAGAAAGATGACAGAAGCAGTAGAGTTTACGAATGAATTTTGTTCACTACGTTTTCATCGACAAAGTCTTCGTGGTGTGATTAGGGACTACATCATCACATTTCATCATGAAAAGGCAGACTTAGAATTTGTTATCGTTAAATGTTACTTCGTTTTCCAACTGTTCATGGACAGTTTGATAAATAAAGATGTGAAAGGACGATTAGTTGCAGAGATTGAAATTGAGAAAGTGACTGATGAACATGCAGGTGAGCGTGTAGTGTTTCATTTTGCATCCTATTCTGCAGAGACGATACATGATCCCAGAGATTTCGATCAGCGACACATGGCGAAAATTGCATCTCGACTAGATTCATTTCATGAGCATGGATCCAACTTGCTCTTATGTCGCATAAAACACATTCATATTCAACTCAATGTGCTAAACTAGATTTGACTACAATATTTGGGAAAAGCAATCATGAGTCAGTCGTACGCGTGCCTCCTTTTCCCTGCCGCAACGAAGTCACGGGAGAAACGGAGGTCTCTGATTGGCTCTCATAGTGCCAAATGTGGATTCGCAGGAGACTATAAAAAGCAGACGTCTCCCCATTTTCTCTTCATTTCATTCTCTTGACTTGCAAAGCGTGTGTAACTTGCTCAAGCCATTCTCCTTCTCAATTTTGTCTGATTCAATCCTGTTTGCAAATTTACAAGTGAGTGTCATGACTGTGTGCCCTAAACCTTACCAGCATTTTAGAAGAGAGACGCAGGAGAGTGTGTGGCCGATGATTGTACAAGCTTATTTTGTTGAACCATCGCAACTACCACCGCCTCCACCACCTAGACGCTTTACCTTTAAGTCTTTTAGGGAATTGAAACTCAATTCGGGTCCTAAGCCCAAGGCATTTAATTTACTGGACGATGACGAAGACTTAGACTTCGGTGATAAGCTTTAAATCATGTGAACTCCCCAAAAGGTCCTCTTAAGGGCCACCTCATATGTCACTGCTAAGCTAACAATTTTCTTTTCTCTGATGATCATGAATGTACTTAGTGGTATTCTTTCGTTACAGACTGCCATGGCCATGAATTCTACTCCAACTGCTGCATCACTCAATCCTCAACATCTCCAGCTGTGGTATCCGAAAATTGAAAAGGTAATTCACGGCTGTCCTACCTACAAACAACAAGTGCGCTACAACGGCGTTCGACTCTATCTTCAAACGCCGGCGGCATACTTACCAAAAGTGGATACGCAAGTAAATCGTTGCGGTCAAAACCTGAGTATCCCTATTGATAATTGGTTGCGTCAGCAGCTTGACATTTTAGAAGACGTTGTGAGAGAAAAGGCTCTTATTCCTACTGAACTATTACAGTTGTGGCCAGAAAAGAAAACTTCTTATTATAAACCATTGTATCGCGGTACTCGCTGCTATATTTTGCAAAGCAAGTATTGTAAAGTCACTTCAGGAGTGACAGTTGAACAATCAGTTGAAACAGAATTGTCATCGCTAGGTGCAGGCTTTTATTCATTTCATATTGAGGTGCCTGCTGTTTATGTGGAACCTCATCAATCTGACGGTAATTTGATTTCTCTCAATTTGCGCATTGCTCAAATGCATCATCAACCTGAGTTAACAGGTCTTGATCACATTGAGAAAGTCATTGATTCTTGTGTCAAAGAGTGTCAAGAACCTGTCACCAAACCTAAACGTCGTCGCGCATCAAAGAAAGATGGTGTTACCACCAAAGAGAAATCTTAAGTACTGTAATCAGTTAGTATGTAGTGAATGTGGAAAACGCAGCAACACTTCAGTTGCACATTGACAATTTATATTTACCATGTTGGGTAGATCGTGTAAGACAAGACTATCATATGCATTGTGATCAAAAGAAGTTTAGAGATGAAATGATTTTTGATATGGCTGTATGTTTCGGTGAGATACATCACCTTTACAGACCACCATCCCATTGTAATACTAGAATTAAAGCCACCTAAATTGCAAAAATCTCTTCACGCTGGCATTGTAGTCTCTATGACGTTTATGAGCTGTATCTATATTATTGTCAACAGCATGGGTATATGTAAAACATGTTTTTATTCCTCGTGAATGAGTGATGATCTTTTCATGAAGTGTATTCTGTACTTGTAAATTTTGACTGATGTTGAATAAACTTACAGTGGAACATGATTGTTATTTCTGTTTTATTCAAAGTGGAAGTAATTGAAGCAACATGAAATCTATAGTCACAACGTTTATGATGGCGCATCGTACACTAAGCAACCACATGTGTCATTTGACACTTGATCAACAAGGATTCGATGGATTTTTACAAGATTGGAAACTTACATTTAAAATGAAGATGAATGATATGAAAGTAGTGCTAACTGAAAGTCTTCCTCTCTTCAAAAGATTGATAGAGAGTTTACAACCTCAAGATGTAAAGGGTAGACTCGTTGCTTACATAGAGTTGACAAATTTGCAAAAACCACTTCATTTTGGATCTTATTGCACAGAATGGAATACTCTTAGTGATCAATGTTATGGTCGTCATATGGAAAAAATTATGAAGAGAATAGAGGAGACGATGGAAGGAAATGCATACGGTGTTAAACATTTCATGATTCAACTGAATGTGTTTACATCCACGACTTTGTTTGATGGTCGACACATTGTGTAGATGCAATAAAGATTTCTTTTCACTGAGTATTTTGTAATGATGTATAGAGCAACATGAGTCATTGCCCTTTGTTAGATAAATGAATGCGTCTTTGTTCGAGAAAAGGGGCGTGACACAACATGAGTCATTGCGCTTTGTGCATTACTATCAGGCTCTTTGTTAGATAAATGAATGCGTCTTTGTTCGAAAAAAGGGGCGTGTCACAACAACATGAATCATTGCGCTTTGTGCATTACTATCGGGCTCTTTGTTAGATAAATGAATGCGTCTTTGTTCGCTAGAAGGGGTGTGTCACTAAAGTCTTTGTGAGGACTAGAACGACTTTGTGTATAAATAGGAAAGGTTTCCACCCACGCAGTCAAAAGTTCACGTTTAATAACTCTTTGTCACATAGCAAAGACAGGGAAAACGTGAAAAGGAAACGCATGTGATTGGAGCTAGGTCTGGTTATAAAACGGACAACTGAGCTCATGGCAATCATTTCCGTCCTTGCGCTAACCATGCAGTTGCTCGAAGCCATCAACTCCTCTGCTCTCGCACTGGGTACACTGAACTCCCTTACTTTAGCATCGGGTAAAAATGATTTCAATCAAAAGATAACTCATCATGGAGAAGCCGTGACCATAAAAACTGCAAGTCATCGGATGGCTTATCTAAAGGTTATGTAAACAAAGTATGGACTCGCTCTGTGTGTACCGTTAGACCATTGGACACGGTTACAATTCAATACTTTTGAAACATTCCTGAAAGAAAATTTCACCATTTCCAAAGAAATTGTTCGACACAATGAGAAGCGGTCACAAGTTTCCATCATGGAAAGACGATACATGTATGTTCATATGGATAGACACTGTCTCATCATCCATGAAAAGGAGGGCAGCGAATTCGACTTACTCAATTGCAAACCTCTCCCCATTCTGGGAAAAGAATTCTACTCCTTCGAAATTAAAATTCAAACCATCTACATGGGTCCGCGCAGGGACGGAAGGTTGTTTACGTTGAATCCCTATCTTGTCTCCATCACCTTTAAAAATGATGTCCATGTTGATGATGATCAACTACAGTAGCACTCTCCACACACTGAGAACGCACCATCGGTCTTTATGAGACCACGGCCTAACGGCCACCGTATCAAGAAAGAAAATGTACACTCACCATGCCACACATGAACATGACTCTCTCCTTCTTTCTTAGGCATACCCTTCTTCACTCAGGTTTAAAACATGTGGAAATTATCAGTATGCCTCTATGTATCATGGAATAGTCAGTGCGTTACATTTCATGATACAAAACGTCAACTTCAGATAACTCTAGAACGCTTTCAACTACGAAGGTTACATCGCGCAATCCTATCCAACTCTTGCCGTGTCATTAACGTAGGAGACGGCATTGTATTTATTCGCATTCAAGAGATGATTCTACATAATGATCACTCTTACATCGTGATTCCAACACCCTCATGGGAAAAGTATAAAAGGGAAGTTCACTCAACCCTCATGTCATTTGTGAGTCATGCTCCCCATCCGCATCATCAACGCCATGCGTGAAATGAATCTCAGAAGAGACATCGATTTAGAACAGTTGCATACCCATCTTTCCGATTCAGTCTATCATCGCGGTCGTCCGCAAATGTTGGTCATTCGCATGAGCAACGGTCGAAATCTTCAAATCTTTCGCTGCGGAAAATCCAAGTCCTAGGACACCTTTCTCATTTCGTGATGCAGTCCATGTGTTACGAAGTCGTCAAGAAAATGCGAACACTCATGCCTCATATACGCCTCAGTCCCCTGACATTGAAGAATATAGTAGTGTCTGCTCAATTGAAGATGTTAGTGAATCTAGCCAACATTAAAACCAGTGATCATTGTATATTTTATGAAACTGAACTCTTTCCTACTGCTCTGATTCGGAAGTGGCATCCTGTACATATTGCAGTGTTTCACAACGGACATTGTTCATGACTGGTTTACGTGATATCAGTAAAGTAGCTGACATTGCTAAATCTTTAATGCGTTATCTGTATGAGTCACAGTTAATAGAATCGTGCTAATCACATGATGTGTTTTGAATGAGTCATCGCAATGAACTATCGCCAAATCACACATACACACACATACGTCTCGGTGAAAAGGTCACGCTGTCTGACGTGAGGCGCCATCGCTTTGTCTGATGAATAGCGCCCACACACACGTGTCGGTGAAAAGGTCATCAACAAGGTTCATCGCTTTATGATGAGTCAGCGCTATTTATAGACATGAAATGATATCCACACATGTGTCGGTGAAAAAGTTGAACAAGACTGATTAGATTCTTATCTAACTAACTGGCGCTTTACCCCTTCATGAGTCAGATCTATGTATAGACATGAGTCAGCAAAGTGGTTGATGTTTCCTAAGCCGAAAAAATTAACATGATGCTGCATTCGTTGGTGAGGATGATAACTTACAAACTCTAACATGGTTTTGACTTTATTTTATACTTTACCTATCTTGCAAACTCTGAAATGATTCTAACATTAATTCAAACTTTACAATCATCAACTTTACTTCTAACTTTACAAACAATGAAGTGAATCTGACTTCATTTATATTTCACCTATATTACAAACAGTGACATGGTTATGACTTTATTTCTAACTTTACAATCAACAACTTTATTTCTAACTTTACAAACGACAACTATATTTCTAACTTTACAAACAATGAAGAGAATCTGACTTCATTTATATTTCACCTGTCTTACAAACAGTGATATGGTTATAACTTTATTTCTAACTTTACAATCATCAACTTTATTTCTAACCCCACCCATCTTACAAAATGATCAAAACTTTCACATCTGTCTATTGAGTGGGAATTCCATCTTTATGTCAAAAGGAAAACGATACACCATGTACATGATATGTTATTCATCATCACAACCGATTTTCATAGCACCACACATAGGTCATACTGATGGTAGCAGAAAACAAAGTTTTTGTGGCTCACATCACCGGAGAAAACAAAGTCACTCATGTGCAGGGACAAAACAAAGTCAGGAAAACCAGTTGATATAAAAGTCATGATATGAAGTGATCAGGAGTTGGACGCATCTTACAAGACACTCACTCGCAACGCCGCATAGAAAACGCCATGGAGTGAAAAATCAAAACATCAACCACAACAGAGAGGAAGCATTCATCATCAGACATCGCCGGACGGAGGAGGAGAAAGTTTCTGTCTCTTGGGTGGAGGTAGATGAGTGTCTGGATGGCCGTACGGTAATGAGTGGTTAGGATTCATCCAGCATCGCTTGTCTTCCCAATCTGAGAGACCTCGTTTCCTAAACGTCGTTGTTCTGACTTGATGCGACTGTGATTTTGAAATGGTCATTTCTACTTTTTTGATTTTAAGTGAATCTAAGGCACCTTGATAGTCCCTGTGTCATTTTTCTAACGATTGACTTCGAGATGCCTTTCCCCCGTTTAATAGAAAGCTCTGAGGATTTTAGCTTCATGGAGTACATCTTGGGACGAAGCAAGATCATTTCCTCTATCTGTTTGCCGGCACACTAATCCCTGAAGCAGCCAAGCTTCGCTTTATTTCTGGTCGAGTAAAGCGGATGGTCAGTGGGATAGTTGGAACTATCAAACTTGGGTGCTAAATATTTTAAAATGTCTTCCTGCTTGACTTGGCTAGTGGTTGTCAAAGCCAGGAACAAGATGTCTGTATCGCCTCCTACTAATTCCACATGTTGGATCAATGGAGAAGTTTTAAAAGTGTGGTAAAATAACTTGTACATATCTAACTTGGACTGATCCAAGACAGCTTGACCAACATAAATGGGCTTGCAAAGTTCTACTTTAGATTTTAACATTTTAAAACCAGTGATGTCTTCGGAAATTACATCATGGTTGCAAAACAACGGCGAGCGACATAACTTGATACTCGTTTCCGGATCAGTCACGATACGATAGTCCATGCGCTTTCTTACATCCTCCATGGTTTTACCAAAGAGGGCATTATTCTTAAATTTAAAGAAGTCCTTTTCGAAAGGATTCTTGGATTCAGCCCGTTTCTTACTATTAAATTCTATATACGGTTTTAGAAAGGGCTTCTGCCTAAACTGGATAGCGCGATGGACTTTGTCAAGTTGCATCCCCATGCCTAGATAGAATTTGAGGATGGAATAGTGCACGATGTAATGCTGCTTGTTCAATTGGGTGAGCAACAACTTCCTAGTGGGTTTATAGTTTAAGTCATTTTCCGCCTCATATTGCTTATTGTGTTCTCCCATAAAGGGAGAGAACATATCTGGACTAACTATACCAGATTCGGGTGCGAGAGGAAAATCAACTGCCCCATTCTTAATACATTCTGAATAGATGAAGTCGACTTCAAATAAATAACCTATGTCGGCCTCATCTTCCAGTGCCATGATGTGTGCTGGATTGGAGAAGTATTCAATGTCATGGGGCTCTACCCATTCAAAGTCAGACTGTGGCAAAGGCTTGGACAATGCACTCCCATATAAATTATTTTGGTCTATGTACATTAAATGCGCGGTCGATCCTATGTCTTGGGTGCTGTTGACAACATGTTTGTTGACAAATGTTAAGCCTCCCCTAATACAACGTTCAAATAACGTGTACATTTCTGCATCTTGCAGTAAATGAATGCTCTCTTTCGTCATCTTGAAGGCTGACTGATAGGACAGACCCGGCAGACTAACAAAATGGACGGAGTTTAAGGCGTCCTGTTCTAATGTGACTTTCCTAAAAGTCTCAAACACGTCAGCCAACAGATAGACGTCTAATTTTAAGTAGGCAAACATGTAGTCACCAAAAGTGCGACGACTAAATTCTAGCCATGCTTGCTCTGCATGCCTATAGTCATCCAGCGAACAGTCCTCACCCGTCAAATCATTTTTAAATTTATCGATGGTCGGAAGGGATGTCTCTTTCAATGTGTCCATTGAACTAAAATAACTATAAGGAAACACCCCTTTCCGTCTCATGAGACTGTCACTTATGTTGGGATAGTCTTTCTAAATTATTAGCCAACGTGGCTAAGGAAGAAGACATAAATTGAAAACTATCTGGAAACTTTATGTCATGGAAGACAGGCTTCCCCTCCTTCGTCTTATCGACTTGGATAACGGGTTATGAAAGATAACGGGGAGCGTTCGCCGTTTCAGCCTAAGTTTCATATTACATTTACTGCATAAGGCAGACCTAAATTTGCCATTGAGATGACAATAGTCCCTCACTTTCTTATGTTGCTGATCATCAAAGGATGAACATCAGCGGGGACATTCCGTGGTCCTATCAAATTTGATTTTATCGGCTTCTGTGAAGCACATGGGTTTTCTAGTCAGTTCCGTTTCATATCGTTGATGAAAACGGGCTTTCCTATCTAAAACGTTGAGGAAGTTTTCAACGCACTCCTCGCCTTGCCACACATGCATCTTATTTTGGTTCCTATAATATGGATGCCAAACTTCATAACAGGCAATGGCTGCTGGCTCATGATTTAGGTCTTATTGTTCAATATAACATTCAATGTCCGCATAGATGGTACATATGGGACTGAGCTCATTGCCGTTTTCCTCATGCTTATAAAATTTATCTTTGGGCATGACTTCCATTTGAAGTTTACCCCGAGAGCACCACTCATAATGCTCTTCAAAATATGGTTTAGATGTGAAACGCCGTGTGCAGCGATCACAGTAATAAAAGTTATCCCCATAGGTTGCTTGATGATGGTATAACTTTGAAATTTTAGGAATGCCACAATAATGCCATTCTGGGTGGTTGTCGCTATAGACTAGGAAAAGATTGACAACCCGGTCGAAGTTATTTTGGCGGTTGTTATACCCAACGCCCTTCAGACCTTTTTCCCAGAGATGGATGACAATCTTAATGTTGTTGAGTTTTTCAAATTGGGCGATGCCTTTAAAATCTAATGTGTTGACATCTAACCCGTCAAACTTAAGCTCATCCTCCCATTCACGATAGTGAGTGACTCTTTGACGATTCCTATCTATATCATTATATTGAAGAATTGAGTGGACGGCATACTTGAAACACTGAGACTAACACTCTACATTGACGACAGCCTTTTTGTCAGCCAGTGCTTTGAGGAGGGCGAAACAACCACTCCCTTGCAAATTTTCTAAAAGATTGATTTGAATGTCTACTTTCTCTATCCCATCAAAGACCAGTCCGCTGTCTCTTTCATTAAATTTATTTAAATTGCTGACGAGATAGGTCGCATGTCTCTCTATCCACTCGTTTACATCACCTATGAGATCAGCAGCACAGGAGGTTATCCTAATGGTCACAGTGGACTCTACTTCTCCCGTGCTACTGTCTACCTTATTGAAACGAGCAGTGAGATAGAACATGCCTTTGAGTAAAAATCTATCTAAGCTCGCCAACATTTGATGAATTAAGCCTATATTTTTCATCAAGAAAGGATGAATATCTTGCACAGCTTGAGAGCTTTCTAACTCATAGTCGCGAACTAACCTCTCAAGGGAAAACTTGCTCAGCCTTAGAGTGACGTTGTTGTCAGTGTATAGCTCAGTGGGATGACTGTGACGGAGTGTGTGCGAAGAGAGAACAAACCCTGTAGGAAAGGTCTTCTGACACGATGAACAGGAAAAGCCGACGTGCGATAAAGGATGCTTCCTACCTGTTGTTGTCGGTGGTTGCCTCACACTGCCACAGGAACTGCCTCCGATGTGGACTCGCAAGTTGGTGTTGTTGTAGAACGTGCGTCCACAACCTTCACACTTGGGTCATTGAGGGATCGGTTGGCGTGTCTTCTCCATATCTCCCTTCGCTTTTGGCCAGCGAGAATGCCGGTGTCGCCGAAGGCAGAATGGCCTTGCGAAAACCTGCCCGCAGTCCGTACAGCTGAGCTGTCGAGCCGTAGGTCCTTCTCTCTCCCTCACACCTTCCTCCTCGATTGCAATCTCCTCTCCCACTATCTCTAGCTCCTCCTGCTCCAACAATCTCTCCACCGACTTGATGGAGAGGAGAGGGAGTTCGGCCACTTCAGGTGGTGGTGGTGGTGATGCAGGGATGATGATGGGACGGGAGGGAGCGTCGCCGTCCAGGAGGTAGGCCGCCAGATCTGTTGAGAAAAAGAGAAAAGAGATTAGTAGCATGATTATAATTTCAAGTCTGAAGTCTTATCCCCCCCATTTCCCTATCACGATTACTTACCATCTAAGGACTGTAACTCCGGCAGCAAGGATGGACGCGGAGGAGGTAGGAGAGGGACGCCAGCCGAGGGTGGAAGGGTCCTGGGCTTCGGTGTCGGAGGGATGTGGTGACGAGGAGCAGGGACGGGTGCAGGGACTGGCGCATGCGGTGGAGGTGGGGCGATGACGATGCCCGAGAGAGGGGTCGCACCTTCGGCGGAGGTAGACGGGTGGGAAGGTAGGGCCGGAAATTCGTCATTAAATCTCCGCCTCGCGGCTTCCTCCCACTTTTTTATCTTGGCCATATCTGTAGAGAGGAAAGAGAGATTAGATAATGAGACAAGGATGATGCAGAGGATCTGAAACAGTCTAAACATGAAATGTTAAAGATACTTACACTTGCCAAGCCGCTCATAGGCTTCCCCGATTGCTCCTTGGGGGACGGGTTCCCCATTACGAATACATTCATGCACTGAAAAAGAATGACAGCAAAGATAAGCAGAGCTAAAATTTGGATTCGGTTTAAAGATGAACAAAATAAGGGAGGGACTCTTGATTTTAATGAGGATGTCTACCCTAATGATGTTAGTAATAGAGTCAACCTTGATACAAATACTTACATTGCTCGATGGTGGCCTTTTCCATCTCAGCAGCAATGCGGTAGTTCTCAATTTTCGTAAACTCCATGTCGGACAGTTAGTAGGTAATGAATTGTAAGACTTCAATCACTGAAAGGGAAAGATGAGAATCGTTTCATTTGCCTAGTCAACGTTCATTATGGGAACAATCATAGGAATGACATCTAATGAGTTACATTTCACTCTACTCCATATCATAAAGACTAACCTTTGTCGAATGGCTGAAGTACTCTGACCTGGCGAGAGAAAACGTCACGTTGAGTATGAAGTCGAACGCCCAACTTGAGGAACGGCTCAGAGGTTTCGGTCTAACAAACGACGAACAACCCGTGCAACGCAACCCGCCGTCCCGAAGGAACGCTCGAGCAAAGGAGTTATTACAGCGATGATTTGTTTTATGAGCAGAAGTGAATCTCTTGATAGCAAGAGACTATTCAACTTGATAGCAAGTCAAAACAACCTGATAGCAGGAGCTCGACGACACTCACCTTGTGAAAGATAAATGTGAAGAACAGAGGTGATACACCACCTTTTATAAGATTTTCCTAAGCGGTGAATGGATGAGACCTCTCGTCCAATCACAGACGAGCTAGAGTTCCCGATGCGCGCACACACATTTGTAACAAGTTATTGAAATCGTCTTAGGCAAACATGATGTTTAGCAATAGACTCAACCATGGCACCTGAAGTCAATACATTGAAACATGATGATTGCACGATTCGTTTTCATCGAGAGTGCTTCGGAAGCTTAATAAAAGATCACATCCTTGACTTTCAAAGGGAGGAGACAGAATTGGAAGCATGTTTAGACTACACACGAGAAATATTTATGGAGTTGATATCTTATTTCAAAGACAGTCTCATCAAGGCTCACTTAATTGCACATGTCAATTACACTCATTTTCCACAAGGTGAAGTAGCGGAAAGTGCTGACTTTCAATTTCGTTCCTATGGACAACAATATGTTACTGATGCTTCTGAGTTCTATACACGTCATCTGCGGAAGATTATTTCTCGGATGGACAACTTTCATGGTTACGGCGACCATTTGCTTCTGAATAAAATAAGTCATATTGTTATTGCTATTAGTAAAGTGGGTTTCAATGATGTTAAATCAAAGACCAAATAAAGTATATTTTCATGACACTTGTGTTGTGCTAAACTTTCTAATGCTGCGGTGAGTTCAGTCAGTCACAAAACTTCAATGATCAAACTTTACTTTCACAAACGTGTGTCGCGGTAAAACTATTTGACTGCACTAACATTTGCATTTCATGACACTTGTGTTTCGCAAAACGCCATGATCAAACTTTCTAACTATACATCAACCTGTGTTGCACTAAAACTTTTGTACAACTTGATACACATTCTGACGACACTCACAAGAGCTTGTTCACTAGCGAAGAGAGAACTCTGTGATGTGTTGCATGTGGAGCAAGGGTGGCCTCCCGTTTCATTCCTTCATCATTTAGCCTCGGTGATAGAGGCGAGCAGAACGCATGGTTCATTCTCCCATGGTTGACCAACTGTCGGGAGACAAGTGCAATGGAGATTTTATGAGGTAACCTGTGGCAGATAGCTAAATGTCGCCCTGGCGGTCAGAGTACAACGTTGAGACGAAAGGCAACCACTTGGAAACATGACGCAGAGACGTTTCACAAGGATTACCATTGCCCACGTCCCGTGCAGTACTCATCGCTACGGTCTTCACCGCTGTCTCGAAAGAACGCCCACCAACAGGAAGTATAACACCGAAAATCTCCGTAACTTGCACCGTCCATGACTTGATAGCCAGACATGAAAACCGGTGGAGTTGGTAAGAGGTTAACAAACTTTGATCAGCTTGATAGCAAGCCGTAGAGAGGGATAGCAAGCCGTGATTCACAAGCGTTTTGCAATGGAGATGTTTAGATTCCACCCATGACAAGATAGCTAAGACTCAACCGATTGGCGTTGAAAGTGCTACGTTGAGAACTGGGTCAAATGCCCAACATGAGTCGCCCCAGCGGTTTCGGTCTAAAATATGACACACTCCCTTGCCACACTTAATCACTACGGCATCGACCGCCGTCCCGAAGGAACACCCTGTCATTGGAATATTACAGCAAAACTCTCCGTGTCTTGCTGGCTTTCAGTGAAAAGCTGCTTGATTCATGAGAAGACTGGCTCGTACACACTTATCCATGCCTTCATTGACTTCAGCACGGTCGAAAACCCCAGAAAACCTGCAGAAATAGCGAATTTAAATTTTTCAACTTTTTAGCACTACTTATGAAATTTTATAAGTAGTCTGTCACTATAGATCTGATCAATAGCAACCGAACCTTTTTTGAATCAAGTCAAACGGACTTGTAGAAGCAAAGTTACAAGCCTTTAAAGTTTTGGAGTCTTTTATGGCCTGGAGACGAAGGCCATCTCCTGGCGAACCTCTAAGTCTGACACCTTAGCTGATATCAGCAATGAAATTTTCTAAGTCGGTTTCTTGTAGAAACCCGGTTTTTCAGATTTCCAATGCTATCATCAGAGCTCCGGAGTTCACCTACCCCAACCCAGTCGGGAGGAGAACTGATTTCCACAAGCAGGGTTTCCACTTATATAGTTTGTGGCGATCAGCTGATCACGTAAGATCCATCATCCAAAAACTTTAAACCCGTCTATCTCCGGGTCTACTCCTCCAATTGACTTGAAATTTTGACAGTCATGTTTTCTCGCTCTCCCCTTTCATTTAAGACATCCCTCGACCCTCTACGATGACCAGGATCCGAGCTGAAAGAACTCGTTTTTTCAAATAGTTCCAAAATCTTGGAAAATGTGCAAAAACTCGATTTTCAACAGGCTCTCATTTGGAAACGAAACCTTCCACGCATCTGAAAAGATAGCATCCTAGAGAACAAAGTGCCGTCTTTTCCCTAAAAGAAACCCGAGCTCTTCATTCATTTTCAATCCTCCGCTATATGTACCGCCAAAGGTGACTACAATTTAACATTATCAGGAAAAAATCTCATGTGGAGACCAATTTTTTAACTTTTTCTCACTGATTGACTTGAAACTCACCTTCTAGATGCAGAATGGCACCCTGATTCCAAATCTGTTTTCCCGTCCGAGTCGTCGTTGACCCGCTAGAGCCATTTTCGTAAAAAAATCTAACTCTGTCGTTCTTTCGCCAATGTCTGAATTTGTCTCACTCTTAGCTTTCAAAGGAGCTTTTGCAAGACTTTCTACGATCCCTAACACCAAAGTTGGAAGATCGCTGCCGAGGGGGGGGGTCAGAACTTTTTCTCTCCGATTGAGCTGGAAAGAAGTTCCTAGACCCAACATTGGCGAAATGTCCGATTTGCACTCCATTTTCCCATACGAGCACTCCTTCATGTTGAAAAACGACTTTTCTCATCCCAAAACATCCAAAACCTGACTTTTCCAACTCTGACGTTTCCTGCCATTTTCCCCCCTAAACCCAAGAAAATAGGATCAAACTGAGCTTTTCACTGCATTTTTCTTATTCTTATCTTTCAAATGAGCTATTGCACGACTTTCTACGATCTCTAACACCAAAGTTGGAAGTTTGACAGGAGAGGGGGGGGGGAAGTCCTCGAAATTTTTTCTCTCCGATGTCGCTGGAAACATCCTTCCTCACCCAAAATTTCACGTAGATTCCGAATTTGCACTCGGTTTTCCCATCCGAGACCTCCTTCATGCCGAAAAACGACTTTTCTCATCCCAAAACATCCAAAACCTGACTTTTCCAACTCTGACGTTTTCAGAGATTCTACCCCTTGCCTCATCACTCCTGCCTTCCTTCCCCATCCAAAATTTCATGTAGATTCTGAATCCGAACTCCAATTTCACATCCGAACCCTCCTTCATGACGATTTCCAACTTTTCTCATCCCAAAACCACCAACACCCACCTTTTCTCACTCTATCCTTCCGAGATTCCACCCCTTCCCTCACTGGAAAACTCCTCCCTCCTTCCCTGCAGAGGGGGGTAGGGAACGGTTTCCTCCTCGCGGACCCATTCCTACCAGCACATCCTTGGCCACCTCCCTCACCTTCCTTCCAGAGGGGGGTGAGTCAGCATGATGACTCATCACTGCACCGCACCGTCCTTGCGTCTGGGATGGGATTACTACTAGTAAGCTATTAGAAATCTGGTGGCCATGGCTTGCTTAGTGTAAAAGATATCAAAAAATTCACCACTAAATTTCATGTTTTGACTTAATTTTGGTGATTTTCTCATTTTGTAGAGGCTCTCAGACATGAAATACTGATTCATGTGACTCACTTCAACTTGTATATCGAAGTTGATGTTCTGAACTCAATCATGTTTCAAATTTCATGGCATTCTGATAAATAGTTTCTTTTCTGTAAAAGAAAATGTACGAAAATTGCTAAGTGTTTCACAGTCCATAGATATTTCTTGAATTTTACCACTGGATTCAAATGGGAATCCTTCAACCAATTTCGATTGTTGCCAATAATGAGTTGTTGATATACGTGTCTAACCAGGGATGTCCATGAATAGCCTGATATAGAACTCGGGATACACAACTCCCAGAGAGTGGAGAATTGACTGTGAGCTGAATTTTTGCAAATCGCAACACTTACATGGAAGTTTTATCCATGTTTTGAGCCTAAAGGGAACTAAAAGACTTCATGGAAATACATGTAGTTAAGTAATGTCAGCATCAATGTGATGTATAACATACACTTACACATTACACAGAAGATAAGTGCAAATCCAGCTGATTTTATAATGATCATTATGTCGATTTTCTGTCACTGTTTAATGTTTTTGGAGAGCTTGAAGATGTATTTATGCTTTATGCTCTGAGTATCAGATAGTTATATCATTGTGCAAGTCATCATTAATTAATAGATTGCATCGTATGTTGTGCTTTCTTTATTTTGGAGTTGCGACAATTTGAATTGCTTTAGAGATTTCAGAATGAATGCAGTTGTGGAATTATTCCATGCGTTGAACTATTTGTAACCATCACTAACTTCAAAGAGTTGGACACTAGTGCCACAGTGCGCACAGATCAACTTTTTGGGAAAAAATGTCCATAAAAACGGAAAGTTGATTCTAGACCAAAATTTTGCAAGAATTCTGAATTTTTAAGTTTGAAAATCTTTCATCTAGCTATTCAAAAGATACAGCCGATTTATTGATCAGTATCGATCAGATTGACTATTGGTGATTGATTTTGTTGAAAAATGCATCTAGAAATGCTACAAGAATGAATTCTAACCTAATTTGCAACGTAGAATTCAAATATGGCATCAAAATCTTTCGCTGATAAGTCAACATCAAGATAGGGACAAGATATTGATCATTATCAATCAGACTGATTGGTGTGATTGATTTTGTTAAAAATGCATTTGGGAATGCCAGAAGAATAAATGCTACTACCGAAAATGGTGCGTTGAATTCAAATTTCACATCCAAATAAGCCGATGATGATTCATTATGAAGATAGATACAATATATTGATCAGCATGAATTTGATTGATTTTGTATCGAAATACTTATCCGTGTTTTGTGCTGTAAATACATGTAGGCTATACACTGTAGCTACTCATTTTCTATGTTTATCATCAATATTTTTTCTATCTTGATCAGAATCTACTGTAGGCCCTACCTTGTACTTGATCATATGATTTTACAGAGAAAGCGCTTCGCCAAGAAACGGATCTACTGGTCATCTACGGTACATGTTGTTGACTAAAACGTCGATTGATCCTCCTTGTGTTGTCCGTCGAACTAAGGCGGAGTGTGACTAATCATGAAATGACAATGCAGTCATGCAGCTGCTGCATGCGCGTGGGTGGTCTCTATCTGCAATCGTCGATTTGTTTACGCCGCAAGCATTGTTCATTCCGATCACTACACTGAACAGCTTGAGATTGTTTTACTTGATTGTTGTCACTGCTTTCATTAGCACATCATACATGTATCATGGCATGTGCATCACATAGTAAGTTCAAGTTAACACATGATGAAAGTCCACAAACTACTGAATATATTACACGATGCATTCAACATTCAGAGCATTGTTAAATATCAGGTAGAAAATGGCTACCCAAGCAACAGGAATTTCACTCGCCCTGTAACTGTTCAAGGTTTCACATAGCAATGGTGCATCCAAGGTGCCGCAATCGCTGCACGGGAAAAAGTATTATTTCTATGAGCTCAGATGCGTGCTTATGTATGTAAATGACTGCGCCCACATTTGCTCTTTGATATGAATTGTTATACCATCGTTTTCGTCATTGCCAGCCAATAGAAGTACAAAAGAACATCTGAATTTATAAAATTCCTCGCTAGTTGCTATCTCCCCAACACCGCACCTGAAATCTTCTAATTCTGGTTTCTTATTGATTGAGACGATCGCTGCAATTGTGCTTCCCTAATAATACCTTTATGCACTTTTATGATGATTGTAGTCAGTGTATTATCAAATTTTGCCGTAGGGTTACCATAAGGACGATTTCTGCACATGCTTTCCTTTGATGATCTCTCTCATATTGCGATGAACTACATATAGCCCATTATACATGTAGCTTTCATGTAGGCAGTCTGCATGTCGAAATCAAGCCGAATAATGAAGTCTAGTGCGATAACACAAAACCAAAGCTTGCAATATATGCATGTATATCTGATCTCCGCAGCGCCTCAAAAATATCTGGATATGTCACTGGTGCAGAAATCACATCGTAAATCAATCCAGTCTGCGCACTGCATACTGATGCAACAGGTTATCATGTTTTTACAATCACTATATGACTTGCTATTTACGAAATTTTGATTTAGATAGTGCACTACAAACACTGTTTGTCCATTAGGATCTTCAAAATTCAGTTGAAGTTGTTGTCGTCGTTATATTCTGTCTGAATCACTTGAAATGATCATTATAATTTTCTGAATACTGTTACATGTATATATGAATTATACTGAATTTGGGTTAGACAGGGCAAGAATTCATGTTGTCACTTGGAAGTTTGTTAGTCCATACTAGCCCATGTTTCAGAAAATACATGTATGTCGCAAAACTTACGCCAAGTTATTGAAATGAGTGCAAAAGTTCCTAGATTTGAGTAGCACAATTTTCGAACGACAAAATTTGGCAACAATACAAGCAAGTTCTGATTTTCTACACAGATAATCCATATTTTCTCAACGATTGACAACATTCTCCATTTGGGAAGCATTTGTGAGATCAGACTGAAATAACATTGCGCCAATGCATATAATTTCAAATAAACATAGAAATTTCCACTGTCATAAAATACTTCAGCCCACAGTCAATTCTTCACTCTTAGGGAGTTGTGTATCCCGAGTTCTATATCATGTTTTTCATAGACATCCCTGGTTTAACCCAGTTGCCTCATGACATGAAGTTTCATCTCTATTACACGGTATTTCAATCTGAAAACTCGCTCTATGAGCCAATAGATATCTAGACAAGATTGCTTGCGGAGCAAACAATCTTTTCTGAAGACTCATAACTTGCATACCATTATACTCTCATCCTCAAAGGCAATAATTGCAATGTTGATTATGCTAATAAAGGCATGTATTCAGGGTTGCCAACATTTGCTGAGTGGAATGCGTGAGATTATTGTATTAGATAAATATACCGCATCTTGAGACGTCTAACACGAGCATTCGCATTTTTTCTGCATCTCAAAGAAGTAGATATCTAGGCTTGTTAGCATGTTATTTCGCTTAACTTCTTAGATTTTACGCGAAAGTGCAGCTCAATCAGGAAATGTCGTTAAGAATTACATCAAAAATACGAATGCGTGAGAAATTTTGCCTCCAGCTGAGAGCGTGAGAAGAGGCTTGAATGCGTGAGAGTTGGCAACTCTGTGTATTGGCCTCAAAATGAGACCTTATTTGTTAATCTTTTGCTAGTTAGTTTGAAAGTTATGCTACATTTCTGTAGCTCTCTAGTGGTTGATGTTTTTATAATGTCATTATGTCATCGCAACTTGTCAAACCTGCTGATAAGCAGGTCAATATGAAATATACATAAAAAGCTGCTTCCTTGAAAGTCACTGAAGGAACGCTGTCATATGTGTTATGAAAGATTTCAGATGACGCGTGTTTGAGCAGTGTGGAAGCATGTGGCGGTCAGCCCGCACTCACTACAGGAAGGCTTCGATTGAGAGGAAGAGTTGGGAGATGACGTTGTTCATACAGCTTCTTCGCTGCTTTTATTCTCCTCTCCGCAGACTCCACAAATGATTCGATGTCTTCCTCTTTGTAGCCTTTCGAGATCATCAGCAAGACAAATGGGCATGCCAATGAAAGAAGTAAACAATACTCTAGTAGGCTACGAAGCAAGCTATTGCAAACACAAAAAGTCGATGCTTTTATTAATAAGGTTTCAATACTCAGAATTAGTTGGAAGTATCACAGATTCATTCGAGTTGAACGGGTTAAATAAATGCCTTCTTCATCTATCAGTCATTTGACATCCTTTTGTTTAAGTGACAAAGAGATCTTCTGTCCCAAAAAGTATTTACATCTACAATTGATGGCTTTGAGTCTGTGTGTAATTTATCGCAAAGTTTGTACATCAAATTATCAAAATTAAAAGACTCGATCTTGAACCTCTTTTTCCATTTAAAAAATGCGGAGTACTCCGTTTCATTTGCAGCAACACGTTTGAGATACCTTGCAAGACTGGAAACACTCTTGAAATCATCCACATGTACAAATGAATGTGGAGGAGCGGCAGAATAATAATCAGATTGATTATATCCACCAAGAGCTACAGGAACAGCATGTCCTTGTAATGCATTCATCCACAATTTTTCTGTTATCCATTGCTTACAATGAGCATTCTCAAAAGCCAGAATGTATCGATATTTTTTGCTCATTTGAATAATGATTTCGGCGTTGTGTCTCCATGAGCGTCTATCTTTTTCAGGCATGGTCAAGTTACCACATTTTCCATAGACATCAATTTCTACATGACGGCGCAAGGCTTCAATGAAATCTAAACGATACCTGGCACTTGGTATACAACTACTAATAACCGCGAAAGCAAAGCGTTTCTTTTCTGCAGGATTGTAAAACTCCTTAGCATTAACATTCCGTTTGTCCTCTTCACTCAAGGGAACATGGCCACTGCCAAAAGGAACCCACACATCAGATTGCTTCATGTAGGTTGCAGTCCAATTGAATTTCTTTTCCCAATATTTATTGAGGTAGACCATTTCATGTATCGGATTTTCCCATGAGAAAAATACCCAACGATGAGAAGGTTTGCGGATCTCTTGCAAGTTTTCATTGTCAGACTTCCAATATTCCAAGGCATGAAACACAAATGCGTCAGCTTCACTCATATTCCACGTCCATAAACATCGATATCCATTCTTGGTTACCACCACTTCATTCGTTGCCCATTTACGAAGATCAATTTCCCAAAACTTGCGACGAGTGCCGAAAAATGTTGAGGCAGTATAGATTCTCTTGATTACGTAATTCCCTGTTCCTGCGCTTCCTTCATAAGGTGCAAGCGCTTCCAAGCGCTTGATTGTGTGTGCAATTGCATTCCTAAAGTCAACTTTCAGTTGAAAATAAATTAAGGTTATGGTTGAAATTCCAATAAGCAGAAGTAATAATTTTAATACCTTCCTTGGCAAGGGCATAGCGACTGAAAAGAATATTCTAAAATGTTTATGCCTTTCAAGTATTTACACTGAACAATGTTTTGGTAGCATGACGGGCAGCTGACCAATGGGTTTTGTCCAATGCTTTTTTATGATGCGGCTAATTGAAGCAGCATCAAGGTAAAGTGAATGGATTTGAAAATTGGCTTATTCAAAAGGGTCAGTATCTCACAACAATGCGTGACTTTATTGAATGTCTTTTGATTGAGTATTCATCTTTTTTTCTTCGCGCGCCAGTGCATCTTTCAATGATATATCTGGTTGATTCGCTACACACTGTAAACCGTAGGCCGACCCTCCTTAAGAAAGCTGAAATAACTGAAGAGTATTAGGGGTTTTGGAATTTCAATCATCTTTACATTACTAACGACAGCGTCGCTGTATTAGGAACTCGCTTTGCGTTAACGCTCGTCTCACTGCGTGAGCGATTTTTTTGACCACCTTTTAAACCTATGGCCAACAGATTTCCAGCAGCTTGCTTTCTACGTATTATGCAACTTTTGACAGAAGCATAATAAATTTGGCACTATAGTCTTGGCGTGAGAGCTATTTTATAATTTCAATGTTGAAATATCTTGTGTGATTTAGGTACTTACTTCTGATGTATTTTGCGGCATCAATTCTTGATCAAATAAGTTGAGATTGCATAAAGGAGAGTAGTAAGCCCATGCCAAAAGGAAGTGCAAAATGTGCAGCGATGAGTCATCATGCTGAGTCATCCCCCCTCTGGAGAGAGAGGAAGGGAGGTCAGTCAGTCAGTCAGGAACGAATTATATTTGAGTGACATTTCACATGTTTACACGTCTCAAGGCCACTGTACAAAGCATCATCAAAATTATAATAATAAAGCTATGTAAGTAAAAAGCATTTAGAACAAAAATTACGTATAACAGGATTTTAAGAAATGCTGCTTAATTGATTTCTTAAAAATATGCGGTTCAGAAATATTCGTTATATGCGGTGGTAATGAGTTCCATGTACGAGAAGCTTGCACACAAAATGAACGTCCCCCGATAGTTGGGCACTTTACCCGAGGAACAATTAGTAATTGTGTTGTTGAGGATCGAAGACCAGGGCGTCTTGAAGAAGTGTATTTGAAGTCGTGGGCCAGGTGAGAAGGAGCTTTTCCATGAAAACATGCATGTGTCGACGCAGCCAGCCTATAAAGCGGACGGATGTCCGCAGGAAGCCAACCCAGATCTCGAAGTAGAGGACTTGCAGATGAAAAGCTTAAAGTTCCAAAAATCAAACGTGCATTAGCATGTAACACGGATTGAAACTTGTTAGAGAGTTTACGTGGAATACCGGCCAGGATAGAATTACAAAAGTCGAGGAGAGGCAAGACCAGTGATTCTATTAGTTTGATCAGAAGAGGACGAGACAGAGAGCGGCCGATGGAACGTATCTGTCGCAAGACACCAAAATCATGAGCACCAGGATGAATCATGAGTCACATGAGCACGAAAAGAGACCTCCGAGTCTATGACAACACCAAGACAGCGACCAGACGAAGATGGTTTCACCATATGATTTCCAGCACGAATGGAGTCATTAGGAAGGGATGAAGCACGACGGGAAGATGAACACCACATTATCTCGCATTTGCTTGCATTTAATAGTAGACGATTCGATGAGCACCACGCAATAACCTGATCTACACACTTAACCATGCGAGAGACCAAGTCACTTGAGTCGTCAGGATGACAGTGACCATACACCTGTACATCGTCGGCATACATTTGTAGGGACAGGTCAAACTGTGGTATGATTCTGGAGAGTTCGGATGTATAGAGAATAAACAGTAGCGGTCCAATCACGGAGCCCTGTGGAACACCAGCTATCACAGGACTGAAATCAGATAGTGTAGAATTAAAAGCTACACGACTTGATCGTCCACGTATGAATGATTCAATCCACAGCAAGGCAGTACCACTAAAGCCAAAATTTGATTGTAAACGGGCCAGAAGGATGTGATGATCGATCGTGTCAAATGCGGCTGACAGATCAAGGAAGGTAAGGAGACTTAAGCTACCGTTGTCTGCAGCAAGAAGAACGTTGGAGGTTATACGAAGAATGGCAGTCTCACACGAGTGATGCGGTCGATATGCAGACTGAGTCGCAGGAATTAAGTTGTTTGCATGCAGGTATGAACGAAGTTGCGCGGATACCAGGCGCTCAAAAAGTTTGGAGACGACAGTAAGGTTAAAGATAGGACGGTAAGATGTCGCGGCATTCGGATCACTGCAGCCCTTCTTAACCACAGGGTAATCAAAATTCGCTTCCAGCGGGACGGGAAAATACCTGAAGACAACGACGTATTGAACAGATGACTCGGAAAAGGCAGCAGAGATGGAATAAGTTCTTTCAAAAGAGTCGTAGGAATTACATCACTAGCTGATGATTTGTTGGGTAAGTTATGTACAGCATTTAGGATGTCTTCATCTGTAATTGCTTGGAAACACTCAAAACTTGAATCGGATACACTGTGAGAGAAGTGCGGAGGAGAGAAATCAGTCGTAGTGTCTTGAATCCCTTGTACCTTCTGAGTGAATGTCTCATGAATATCTTTAGCACTGAGGAAAAAAGGATGAGGTAAGCGCCTTCGACCCATTAAGGAGTTGAAAGAACGCCATAAACCCTGAGTGTATCGCCGTGATTGGCGATGTGAATTTATCCTTTTATAATTGTTGACACTTATTTGAGCCTTTTGATTATCCGGAGAAAATTGAGTACAGTGATGCATATACTCTTAAAATTATTAATAGTGTGTATATTTTAGTCCAGCAAGCGGAAATCGTTTACGATTTATGTTCTATCGAGCGTCATGACTCAGTGTGGCTTTGCTTGAACAGACGGTGAGACGCTGAATATTTAAGAAATTTTGACCTGTTTGAAAATACAACTCTCTTGATTTCGCTGCACTGCGGTTGTTTTACCTACACATACACCACACGAGTGTACCAAGGAAAGGAGGTTACATTTTACTGAGGGTTACCGACTTCAGATGTAGCTTTTGAGTACCAGAAGAATTCACGTTTTTCTTTCAACAGGGAGCGATAATGCCTCACAGCAGCTTTAAAAGCTTCAAGATTAGAATAATGTTGAGGATCGGATGAGGAGTCAGTACTGTGAGGTCTTCGTAAGGAGCGTTCAAGTTGACGAACCTGGCGTTTGGCGTCTCGACACTCAGTATCGTACCCTGGATCAGATGGACGCCAATACTCTAGTAGGCTACGAAGCAAGCTATTGCAAACACAAAAAGTCGATGCTTTTATTAATAAGGTTTCAATACTCAGAATCAGTTGGAAGTATCACAGATTCATTCGAGTTGAACGGGTTAAATAAATGCCTTCTTCATCTGTATCAGTCATTTAACATCCTTTTGTTTAAGTGACAAAGAGATCTTCTGTCCCAAAAAGTATTTACATCTACAATTGATGGCTTTGAGTCTGTGTGTAATTTATCGCAAAGTTTGTACATCAAATTATCAAAATTAAAAGACTCGATCTTGAACCTCTTTTTCCATTCAAAAAATGTGGAGTACTCCGTTTCATTTGCAGCAACACGTTTGAGATACCTTGCAAGACTGGAAACACTCTTGAAATCATCCACATGTACAAATGAATGTGGAGGAGCGGCAGAATAATAATCAGATTGATTATATCCACCAAGAGCTACAGGAACAGCATGTCCCTGTAATGCATTCATCCACAATTTTTCTGTTATATATTGCTTACAATGAGCATTCTCAAAAGCCAGAAAGTATCGATATTTTTTGCTCATTTGAATAATGATTTCGGCGTTTTGTTTCCAGGAGCGTCTGTCTTTTTCAGGCATGGTCAAGTTACCACATTTTCCATAGACATCAATTTCTACATGACGGCGCAAGGCTTCAATGAAATCTAAACGATACCTGGCACTTGGTATACAACTACTAATAACCGCGAATGCAAAGCGTTTCTTTTCTGCAGGATTGTAAAACTCCTTAGCATTAACATTCCGTTTGTCCTCTTCACTCAAGGGAACATGGCCACTGCCAAAAGGAACCCACACATCAGATTGCTTCATGTAGGTTGCAGTCCAATTGAATTTCTTTTCCCAATATTTATTGAGGTAGACCATGGCATGTATCGGATTTTCCCATGAGAAAAATACCCAACGATGAGAAGGTTTGCGGATCTCTTGCAAGTATTCATGGTCAGACTTCCAATATTCCAAGGCATGAAACACAAATGCGTCAGCTTCACTCATATTCCAAGTCCATAAACATCGATATCCATTCTTGGTTACCACCACTTCATTCGTTGCCCATTTACGAAGATCAATTTCCCAAAACTTGCGACGAGTGCCGAAAAATGTTGAGGCAGTATAGATTCTCTTGATTACGTAATTCCCTGTTCCTGCGCTTCCTTCATAAGGTGCAAGCGCTTCCAAGCGCTTGATTGTGTGTGCAATTGCATTCCTAAAGTCAACTTTCAGTTGAAAATAAATTAAGGTTATGGTTGAAATTCCAATAAGCAGAAGTAATAATTTTAATACCTTCCTTGGCAAGGGCATAGCGACTGAAAAGAATATTCTAAAATGTTTATGCCTTCCAAGTATTTACACTGAACAATGTTTTGGTAGCATGACGGGCAGCTGACCAATGGGTTTTGTCCAATGCTTTTTGATGATGCGGCTAATTGAAGCAGCATCAAGGTAAAGTGAATGGATTTGAAAATTGGCTTATTCAAAAGGGTCAGTATCTCACAACAATGCGTGACTTTATCGAATGTCCTTTGATTGAGTAATCATCTTCTTTTCTTCGCGCGCCAGTGCATCTTTCAATGATATATCTGGTTGATTCGCTACACACTGTAAACCGTAGGCCGACCCTCCTTAAGAAAGCTGAAATAACTGAAGAGTATTAGGGGTTTTGGAATTTCAATCATCTTTACATTACTAACGACAGCGTCGCTGTATTAGGAACTCGCTTTGCATTAACGCTCCTCTCACTGCGTGAGCGATTTTTTTGACCACCTTTTAAACCTATGGCCAACAGATTTCCAGCAGCTTGCTTTCTACGTATTATGCAACTTTTGACAGAAGCATAATAAATTTGGCACTATAGTCTTGGCGTGAGAGCTATTTTATAATTTCAATGTTGAAATATCTTGTGTGATTTAGGTATTTACTTCTGAAGTATTTTGCAGCATCAATTCTTGATCAAATAAGTTGAGATTGCATAAAGGAGAGTAGTAAGCCCATGCCAAAAAGAAGTGCAAAATGTGCAGCGATGAGTCATCATGCTGAGTCATCCCCCCTCTGGAGAGAGAGGAAGGGAGGTCGCCAAGGATGTGATGGTGTTGCTCGGACCGAGAGGAGGAAACCGTCCCCCCTGTCAAACTTCCAACTTGGCTTGTAGGGATGGTAGAGAGTTGTGCAATACCCGGTCGCTCAGAGTAATAAAAATGCAGTGGAAAGCATCATCTGTCCAAGTTTTCCTTAGTTTAGAGTGGAAAGTGACTTGAAAATGTCAGGAATCTCCGAAAAAACGACACAGTTAGAAAGTGGAGGCTTTGGATGTGTTGGGATGAGAAAGGCCCTATTTCGGGCTGATGGAGTGTTCGGATGGATAAACGGAGGGCAGATTCGGATTCTACGTGAAATTTTGGGTTAGGGAGGTGATTTCCAACTCAATCGGAGAGAAAAAGTGCTGAACCCCCCCTCGGGTCGAACTTTGTCAAAAGTGATGTTTTGACCAAAGTTGCTCAGAAACATGTGAAACAAACTTCTATGAAGGTTTGAGGTTGAAATTCGCACAAAAGTTTTTTTCGAAATTTCCCGACTGATTATTTTCTGCGGGATTACTGTAGACCAGTTCTTGTAGTATTATGGAACCTTTTGCTAAACGATTTTTCCATTTAATCCGGTAGAAATTTCGTGAAGGATTTTAAAGGTCAAGTCTTGCAGGATTTCCTATAGTATAATTCGGATAAAATCCTGCACGATTCTGCATTTCTGGTCCTCAAGGATTAAAAAGGATTTATATTGCATTTATTAAATAATTAACTACATGTATACATGTAGTCCTACTTAAGGATCATCATAGAGAATGATATTCTTCTTCAAAGAATTTTCTACATATTTTCAAAGAGAATGACATTTTTTTAATGATATCTATTTCATTAAAGTCAATATTATATATTTTTGGATTTCCCGAAAACCTTATTCCCGTGTGCTTTAATGATCGGGATAAATAAAACATTGAAGTATTCATATGTGACCAATATATTTTTGTTCAGAAGTTATTGACAAAGCAGCGTTTTTTATTCCTTTTGCAATTTTTTTATGTTTGTCTCTTCACCACTTCCGCTCCATGCGACGTCGTTGTTTGGCAGCATCTGAAATATAGAAGTGAGACTATTGTAGTACCGTAACTTATTTTCATAATTCACAAAATGTTCCAGGATGCATGCAAAACCACAGCATGCGCATGCCTAACATGTAAAGCTGTAGCCTATATAATTTCTTGCATGACATTTTGCACTTCATGAAATCGAACTGAATTTGTTTTTTCTTTAATATGAACATGTTGTCAGCAATGCTTTTAAGGAGACTTAAGGCTTCATGCAATCAATTGAAAAATTGTATAATTATAATAATGCAACCATCAGAAAACAACACATCAGCTATTTATAAACGAATTCAGAAATAACAGGGATAGAAATGTGGTATCATAACAGCGAAAGGAATCTATAAATTCATAAAATTCCATCGGATATAAAAGATTGCTTAGAAACAGCTGATGACAATTGCATATGCTGCGCTTCCTATTTGAATGGAAATGTTAATACAATTGAATGGATTAGGAGTTCGCTTCATATCTATGGCCATCATATCACTTTTTATTTGTCTGGTGACAATTCATTCCTGAAGCTGACAGCAATAGCTTTAAATTAATTGTAAGCCCTGATACAGAAAACATCGACTTATCTTGAAACTCATAACTAATCATGAGTACTACTTGACGCTGACCATTCACCATGTCTGAAAGACTTCTATTTCATTTCTAATGAAAAAATTTTTATGGCTTCAGTCAGTTCCGACTAAAGTCCGACTGTTTCCAAATTTGTGTTAATGCCAAATCAGTTGATAAAATATTTGTCCGCTTTCAAGTTGCCGCATCACAGCCATTTTCGTAGAAGTTGAATAATTGAATAATTGACAAAGCAGTAAATTTTACATAAGAAAATACATGCATGCTTATCTTTTGCCAATTTTATCATCTGCCCGGCTCCTACTCACAGCTTCAATGTGGAAATGTATTCCGGAACACGACATGAAATAACAATGTGCACGTGCATGTGTGATAGAGTCATCTTCACACATGGCGGTGAAGGAAAGGGGGCAACATGGGCAGCAATAAATGGACCACCTTATCTCATCCTCTATTTATTTTCATGACGCGTACATGACTACATGTAGTTCAAACACTTGCATCAGTATTTGAATGCTAGATGCATAAACAATCAAGGAAATCTGAATCAAAATTCCTTGATGCAATGTACATATTCGTATCACGAATGAATTACTAACTAATGGGATTGACTGGTTGTGAATAGTACTTGCGTGATGCGATTATTACAATTTCTGCTATACAGTAAAAGTCTCAATGATCAGGTGCCTTTTTGTTCATTTTCTATACTTCCGCTTCAACGTCAAAAGTGCAATTTGTTGAAATCGATAGCATTGTTCTGTTTTCGAAGTAGCTATGGTTAAAGTGCGAACATTTCTTAACGTTTTCAGCAAAGACAGCATATTTAGATACTATGCTTGGTCTTCAGTAAGGTACTAAATCTTAAAAAAATTTAAGTTAATACGCACATTATCGGATCATTAAATTTTAAGGTGAAGGCATCAATAAACAGATTAGTAGACTTGGTTTTTTAATATTCCGATGCAGTGTTAATTATCATCATCATCACTAAATTTGTATTTATTAAATCTCAAACGAAATGGCGATTCGTTTCTTCAATATACTCTTATTCAGGGGATACACGAGAAATAATAGAGAATTTAATTAAGTTTTCGGGTAATTTATGACATTAATTAATTTGAATTTTGACAATTTCAATAATAATGTATGCCGATAATCAATGTCACATTATTGAGGAATGTCGTTTAATTGCCTGGTTGATCTTATCATTGACAGATGTCTGTGTAAAGTGATATAACTCCTGTAATATGCGTCATGGTCATTCAGTTAAGATTTTCAGAAATGTATCTTTGCTTTCCCGAGTTGTCATGCATGTGCCTCTTCTTTTTCCTTTTTGTCCTTTTCATGAATGCTGGAGTAATGGGGATTCCTTTTCCAAATCACTGACTGGTGGTCGTGCTCGTGCTAACAGACCTCCTACTGGTGTACATGCATAATCTCTCCCGCGCCCTACTGTGCATTAATGTCTTCTATTTTCACCTGCTGACCAAGTATGTCACTCAACATTCAATTTGAAGGATTAACAATTGGTACTGTCAATTTCTTTGTTTTGGATGAACATGCTGAATCACTATTGCATCCGTAACAAAGTTTCCATTATAGGATATGTGGTGCATTCCGGCCACCACCTCTCGTTGTCAAAATATTCACATGTAGAAGTAATCAAAAAGGGTGACGAAATCTTCATTTACTGTCAAATCTCCAAAATACGATGCGAAATCTCATGCTGAATCTCTTTGTGGCAAAATTTGCTTGTGGTGATCAAGTCGATGACAAGCGAATTTGTCTATCTATGATCGAATTTAGCGTTTTCGTGAAACGTTTCCTGTGGACAGTATCAAGGATATTAACTGCAAAGGTCATCAATGAAACTCAAATGGCCATAAAATGAATAATTCAAAATGCATTCTAGCATATCAAAAGTTACATAGTTTTTTTGATAAATTTCAAAATTCTTGATTAGCTTGATAGTGAGATTGCACCATTGCATCGTTGATATTCGAAGGTGTATGTAATCATATAAATTTTATTACCGGGGACCGAAGCTTTCGGAAACCAATTATTAGACAAATGCCTAAAAGTTGCGCAATGCGTATCTTAGGCAATCAACATCACACGATACAACCGATTTGCCGGTACCTGCCGGTACAGCGTTCAGACCGGTGCCGGCCGGTCATGATAAAGAGTGGCCGATACCGGCCAGTATGAAGGTACAAACATGAATATTGAAAACGACTGCTATCAACTGACATAGAATAGAATACTGAAATTTCTTAAGAAGGGTCTTTCCAGTAACCCATAAAGCCATGTAATGTGTAACAACAATATTCATATTTCTGAAAATCTATCATGAAAAGGCCTAGAATACCGACGTAAAAATTGATTTGCAAAATAAACAACTTATTAGAAAAAGTCGGGTTTTATCTAGTACATTGCATTCAATAATTACAATGAAGATAAATGTTGAAATATATTTTAATATGAATTTGGAAATCAACATTGCAAAGACAATATATTCTTTTAGAACATGTCAATCCTTGTACTAAATATTGCTCAGGATGAATTTCTTCGTTTTCATTGTATCAAATATTCCTATTAATAAAAGAATTCCTCAATTTTCCTCGTATAAAGATATTATAGATCATCAAGCTAGCACAAAGAGAGATGTGCCACCACAATCGATAGGCTTGGATGAAATCTCCTCATAGTGAAATGCCCTTAATTAAGGCGAAACCGAATAAAGCGGATTATGCAATATACCATTTCAAGGCAAAGTTCATAGAAAGTTAGGCTCTTAAAGAAACATATTCTTACAATGAAAATATCGGATTAAAGAATAGCATGGAACATTAGAATATTCACCAGCTGTTATTCATAAACTTTTAATGAGGTACAATAATAGGTGATATGCATGCTAGATTTTCAATAGAGATTTCATTTAGTTTGCACAAAATACATTGCAAAAAGTGATGTATTTGTATTGATCAATTATAATTATTTTCACGAAGATCAAAAAGTCAACTTTTCAGTACGAGGAGCGATATCGTTGTCGAGTGAGAGAGAAGGGATCGAGAGAGTGATATCGCTCAGAGTACTGAAAAGGACTTTTTAATCGAGTGAAGGTAATTTATTTCTATATATGTATCTCCATGTGGAATATGTTAAATAACTTAGCGTCCTATTTGTCGGCCATTCAATAACATTAAGGAGTCTATGACCATACTTAGAAATGCATGATATTTCTATCCATGGACTAGGAACAGACATAAACTACTAAACATTGCACAGGACGACTTCTGAATTAAAATTTGATTAGAATCATAACTTAGTGTCAACCTACATTCTATTAATTAACCAAATAGCGACTGAAAATGAAAAGAACCGCAGAAATTCTAATAAAGAAAATAGCATTAAAATAAAGACGCACATCAATGATATATCCTTGAAATCAACTTTACATAGTCTATAATCATACCAAATATATTTTGAAATCAACGTACATGTAATTATCTTTGAAAACAAATCCGACATTGTTTGAAATCTGCCTTGCTTTCTTTGAAATTTGCCTTGAAATGGTGTTGTTTCAATTGCGTGCAGGCCTGCAACTTACATGTGCATTGGTGGTCAAACATGTACTGTACACACCGTATTTCTTTGAATAAGAGACGCGTCTCTTATTTTTTTCAGATCCCTGATTGATGCGTCTCTTATTTATCAAATGTTCAAGTTTTCATTCTTTCATTAGAAAAAGATGCCTTAGTTTTTTGCTACTATTCTCTTAGGTAACTTTGCATTCCTCACTTCAGCCTATGTCATGGGCAAATTTCGCCAGTAATTTTTCTTACATATATACGCTTTATCATAATTCAGATATTTTGGAAATGAAAGGAGTTTTATAGTTTGTAGTAGCATATCTTGTAGACTCATTTAATACATTCATATACCAGTACATGTTGGCCACTATACATGTAGACTAGATCTGAATTTACCGAAACGAAAATACCGATAATCAAGTAGTATTTACAGCAAAAGTTACCGACTGGTACATGACTCCAAATGCAAAGGAAGGTACCGCATAATGCCTCCTTAAATGGCAGATGAAGTAACCTTAAGTAGGCCTGCATGTACGTATGTACAACATGTATGTACTGCATGTACAACAACAAGAAGCCTTATATATTATACAATATTGGTCATGATACCCGGTATTTACTAGGAGACTGACTTATTTTACTAAGATAAGTAGGCCTAATAATCGCTCAGGCGGATGTAGCTACCACAGTACAATAGCCTGCATGTAATATGTCTATAGCAGTCTATTTTTTGTACATGCGTCCCTTATTCAAGGACGTCTCTTATTGAATTTTTTCCTCTGACGGATGCGTCCTTTATTCAAGGGCGTCTCATATTCAAAGAAATACGATATTGCTGCAGGGCATCTAGAGAAAATGTACGGTAGCCAGTAGTATAGGGTATAGGATTCGGCGCATCGCTTCGCTCAGCACCGAATCCCACACCTAGGTAGATACAAAAAATGAAAAAATACAAAAAAATAGGGTCCTCCTGAAATTTATAAAAAAACAGCTAAAATAGATGCAAAAATGGGAAAAATACAACAAATAGGAAAGTACCTCTAAAATCACCAATTTACGGGCTAAAATAGATACAAAAAATGAAAAAATACAACAAATAGGAAAGTACCTTAAAGTATGACCCATGAACAAAAATATTCATTTAAAAATGGAAGATGTAAAAACAAAAGAACCATCAGCCCCCTTATATCCTTCATTATCATATGACATAAAACCTTCGGTTCCCAATGAAATGGATATAGCAAAACACAAAGATAGAGTCAGGTACATGAAAGATAAGGAAGCGCAACTATTACTTAAACTAGAACATTATAATAAATTAAGAAAGAGATGGACGATAGCTAAGAATGTGACACAAGGCGTTGGTATATGTTTAACAATTTCTTTAGGCGCTCTCACTATTGTCATTTCATCTGGCGTTCTTACAATTCCTGTTGTCGCTACTGCTTTGTGATACAATTAGATTTTAGTTGCCAGCGCACTCACATGACGACAAAACAATTGCAAACTGTCATCAGGTTGAAGACCGTTATGGCAACGGTGGCAAAGTTGCTACTAAAAGTTCATTTCTCTCTCGTCTGTCATTGTATCGTGTACGCTAGAAGCAAAGTTCTCATTTGCAATGTCCTCCGTCAGCAAACTAGAGAGAGAATTTTGTTGCTTCGTGGATCAAGTTGTGCCTCTTATTTCACCAGACCATCTGGATTTCTTCAAAACGATAACAGCAAATTTTATCAATGAATCACTAAGAAAAAAACAGAAGACGAGTGGAAACGAAGAAGATAAAAAGAGAGAAGTGTTTGAAATAATCCGAGATTCATTCAAGGATGTTGACAGCAGCAATTTACCTGTAATTCTCGAGAAAAAGGATATTATAAGTACATCATCGTGCATATCTTCATTGAATAAACTCATTGGTTTTGAGAAAATTACACATCGGAATCTTCTACGCTGCTATGTTTTACAAGGAGAAGTGCTTCAGCGACTTAAGTTATTGTCTAAAATGAATTATACAAAATTCGTGAAAGAGTTGAATGAGACTCATAACATTAAATTTTCACGTTCATATATAACATTATTAATCAAATTGTTCAAAATGTCAAGACATTATCCAAATTTAGCTAATTCCTCCTTATCGATTCATTTTGTGATGAAGCATTTTACATATCTGGAAGATTTCATTGATCATGAGAAAGAAGAAGAAAAGCGAAGATTAGCGGAATCCATATTTGATTCACCCAATGTGCAACAAACTGAACAACAACCTACTGGTCTAACGCAGGAATTTGAAGACTTGGAAATGTTGGTCTCTACTTCATAAGTAACAAGTAGTAACATTTATTGCAACTTATTTGACTGGAGACTGAAAAGTGACAACAGTGTTGACAATTTGGATTTCTGTTTTTCATATAAATGTTGGACTCTACTTCATAAGTAACAAGTAGTAACATTTATTGCAACTTATTTGACTGGAGACTGAAAAGTGACAACAGTGTTGACAATTTGGATTTCTGTTTTTCATATAAATGTTGGACTCTACTTCATAAGTAACAAGTAGTAACATTTATTGCAACTTATTTGACTGGAGACTGAAAAGTGACAACAGTGTTGACAATTTGGATTTCTGTTTTTCATATAAATGTTGGACTCTACTTCATAAGTAACAAGTAGTAACATTTATTGCAACTTATTTGACTGGAGACTGAAAAGTGACAACAGTGTTGACAATTTTGGATTTTTGTTTCATTTAAAATGACTGACCTGATCGAGTTTTTTAAATTATATGGAACACAGACAACAACGAATTTTGATCTAAAGAAAATCGCTAATCGATTAGGAATAAAGAACTTTCATGTATTAATGAGAGACGAATTACATTTGATCAAAAATAAGCCAACTGTAAATTTCATAACGAATCTTCACACTTCAGACCAAAACGGCGTACATTGGTCAGCAGGCGTTAAAAATCATCAGCAGAACTATTATTTTGATTCATACGGTTTGCCCCCTACAAATGAAGTAAAAGAATTACTTGGAAATGGTATTTATAATACGTTTCAAATTCAAACACCAGGCACTACCTATTGTGGTCAATTATGTTTATACGTTTTGTACAAATTACAAAAAGGAGTACCATTTCTAGATATAATGTTAGAGTTAAACAATCTATAACTCAAGCGAAGCTAGCTAGCTAAAGCGGCACCTAAAGGTTCAAGCTCGGTTTTCTGTAATTCGTTTTCATAGAATCTACCTTTGATATCCTCATTATCTAAATCTATAATTTCATAAGTAAACGGATAAGTTTGATTTATTTTAGAAACTTCAAATATCTCTTTAGTCCAATAGCCAACAAAGCCTTTTTCAAATTTATTCTTGCATTTAAATATTCGTACCCTATCCCCAATTTTAAATTTCGGTTTACGTTTCTGTAAATTCGGATTACTCTCATTCGAATAATTATGTTCGAATATTTTCTTTCGTATCAAATCAGGATCGTCAGAAGCATTCTTTGGAGTTTCTTCAATACCTGAATGAATCTTATTGTTATACTCTTCTACAACTCCTGGTAATATCTTAAACCATTTCTGATTTCCTTGCTCAGTAAATTTCTTAAAGATCTTACCTTTTAGCGTTCTATTAAAGCGCTCTATTACTACAGCCTTTCCTGCATTTTCAGTTGAATAAACAGTTTCAAATAGTGGCTTTACATTTCGGTTATAAAATTCCGACCCTTTATCAACGAATAGCTTTTTTGGCTTTCTAAAACTTTCTTTAAAGATTTCTTCAAACGCATATTTAACTGACAGACCACTTTTGTTTTTTAAAGGCTTTACCCAAGCATATCGTGTATATAAATCTATAACGGTCAATGCGTACTTAAACCCTCTTTCATTAGGCATATTTATTAGATCAGCACTCCAAATATCATCTTTATTAAATACTTTTACCTTCAATAGATATTTCGGCTTTCTATATTCCCTATGAATTTCGGACGCGTAGGTTCGAGCGTTGCTCTCAGACAGCTTTGCTGTCGTTTCATCTATCCCCTGGCCAAAAAGCATTTTTGCTTGTAAAGCTTTCTTAACAAACATTCTTTCAATTTTTTCTCTAAATTTAGGATTTTGAATACTATCTAATTCTTGTATCATTTTCTTATCTGCTTCATGTCGAGAACTTAGGTCATGATTTCGATAAGCTAAATCATGTTTATAAGCGGCGGCGTCTACTCTATTTATTGGTTTACTATTTTCTCTAGGTGTGTTATCATCGTTTAATCTTAAATCTAATCTTGTGCCGGGGCCAGTAAAATTATGCCCAGTTAGATGTTTCTCTTTCGAATATTTACTCCAAATAAAGCCAGGAAAGTTTTCTAATGCTTTTTGTATATCACCTCCGGTGTGGTGTGGAACTTTGTTCTTGTCACCTTTTAAGAGATAATCCATTAGATCTAGATTTGAAATTCTTAAGTTATTCAAATTCATTTTTAAAGATTAAAATCTTATCGTACCATACTAGGATTTAGATATATGCCAGATCCGTCTTTTGTTTCTTTTATTTGAATCAAATCATCAATATTGTGTAGGACATTTTTAAGAACTCGTTTCCCTTCATCAACTAAATTTAATTTACTAATAAAATTATCTACTATTCCCTCACCTCTAGCAGCTTTCTCTAACTCCCTATTATGACGTTTTTGCTCTTCTAATGCTGCCTTCTCTGCTTTATTTTTATTTACTGCCTGGACAATACCAGCTGTCCCACCTGCAACACTTCCTGCTGCTGCTATACCACCTATGATTAGTGGAATTAATGGGAGAATTCCACCATTCTTTTCTTCTTGTAATTTGATATTCTCTATCATTGGTTTACTTATGTAATACTTCTTTTTGTTAATCGTAATAGTTTTAGGGGTATTTTTGTCAATGATGTTACGTAGTTTTAATTCAAGCGTTTTATTATTCACTTGCGCCATTTTTTAATAAAAAATTTATAGTCTTGGGTTTTACTAATCAATCCTAACCATTTTTCCATTAATAATTTCAATAGAATATTCGGCGTCTTCTAGCAATAAACCATAAGCCATCAATGATGTTGTGGAATTTGCCTTTTCAATATTAATTGTCACCTCACAACCGGTCTTGATAATATCTTCAGATTGTGCACTTAAATCAAAACAGAAAACAGGATATAAATTCTTCCAATCTACAGGATTTAATTGTGCTTCTACTCCAAATTCTCGGCACAAATTTCTATAAGCGTCATATCCTTCCATGAATTGATTATTTGTGTTATCAAATCTCAATGGATCAATAGGATAACGTGTTTGATTTAAAGAAATTTGTAAACTTCGAATTGAATTAATATGGAAAAGACTATTGTTCTTATCAAAACTGGCTGTTTCATTCTTTTGAAAAGTGAGCAAAAAATATCTTGGAGTATTTGATGTCCTTGTGAAATGCCAGTTAAATCTTTGTTCAGTAAAAGTGACAGAGCTTGCAGTACGCTTCATAAAACTTACTGGAATTGGTTTGCCCTTATTTAATCGTTTCGTAATAGTTGATTCAACCTCTAAACTAGGAGTAATGTGCTTAATCCACCATTCAAGTCTATCAATTTTTAGGTATGCTTTCTTCCCAGCCTTTCCATAAAATATTGATTCATTATTTACAGTGCGATGAACTATGAGTTTGAATTTCAAGTGACATGATATTTTATTGTAATCTAAATACCCGAATAATGGAGACAATGACCAATCAACAGTTTGTTTACTTTTATTATTAAAATTGCGTCTTTTCTGGTATGAGCTATTTTGTGTACTGTTTAACTGTTTCACTATGTTTTCTACATCTTTCGCAATTCCTGCTGCATCTGTTCCAGTGTGAGTTAAATCATCTTTAAGTATGCCGGTATGGTTATCAGGAAACCATCCTTCGATTTCATGCATTTTAGTATTTTCACCTATTGTTACAAATCGAAGCATCGAATCAATAATACCAGGTGAATCACTTATTGTTTCTATATTTTGTGTTGCAACATCTAAACGCATTTGTGTGAATAATCTTGGGAAGAAATTGTTTTCTAATGTAATATTATCCGTAGCAGGTAATGGTGTTGTAAAATCAGCATCAGAATATAGAGAATATTCACAGTGTAAAAATGAATCGGGTAAATATAAATAACTTTGTTGATTGTCAACTTCAAAAATTAAATCGCCTCCTGTATTCACTCTACCTGAAGAACCGGGGTTCATAGCAATTCTTATATAGTCATTCTTTTTTTGATTGTAACTAACGAACGGGGGATCATCTAATTTAAATTTACTTTCAATCAGAGTTGCCATTATATTTTTTTATTAGAAAAAATTAGTTTTTGATACTCGGCTAAAGCCTCTGAACAAGGTTCTACTAGAATTTTGCTAGACCATTTCCCCTCATTTCTTCAATTGTTTTTTCATCATGTTTACTTTCCATCTTCGCTAATTTAGCAATTTTGTTTTTTGTTTCCTCTGAGAGCTTTTTGTCTTTTTGCATTTCTTTTGCATCATTCCTAAGTTTGCGAATAGCTTCTAGTTGCTTTAATTCGTTTTGTGACTTAACAGCATTCGATATTGCACTAGCTGTACTACCTATAGCAGCTGCTCCTTTAGCAGCAGATGAAATCAAATCTTTATTATTTTTAATCAAGTTAACGATACTTCCGATACCAGAAAAGATGCCAGCTCCTTCTGTTCCAACAGTTTCTACACTATCATAATAGTACACAGGTTTCAGAGATGGTTCATGAGCAATTTTATTATTTGAAGCAAAATGTTTAAGATTGTGTTTATAAATTACAGGCATTTTTTTAAGCTTAAATTTGACTTTTGGGAAAATATAAAAAACCTTTATTATTAATATTATTTATTATAATCTTATTATTCATATTATATCCTTCCGTTTTGACCGTTTTTATACTGTTACAATGGTACACAGGTTTCAAAGATGGTTCATGAGCAATTTTATTATTTGAAGCAAAATGTTTAAGATTGTGTTTATAAATTATAGGCATTTTTGTAAAAAAAATACAAGCGTTTTATTAAATTTATAATAAGTTTTTATATTTTTATGATAGGTTAAAACCCAAGACTTCGACATTAAGATTTACGTTTGTGAATGGACAACAACTTCGCGGTAACTTTATTAATTGACTGTTGCACTTTATCTATTGCGTCAAGTAGCGTGTGATGTACTTTAATTTCTTTTTCATTTACTTCTATTTTTTTCTCACTTTTCTTTACTTCTGTTTTAAGAGCGGCCAATTGATTATCGAAATTCGTTTTAAGGGTCTTCAAGTCACTAATCTTTTGTTTAAGTCCTTTAACTTCATTTATCATTCTGTTTATGTGCTTTGCTTGTTGTGTGATGCGGCTACTTAATTCATCAACACTTTTTTGGAATGTGGATTGCAGCTGTTGTAAGTGTTGTAATAATTTTCGATTCTTTTCGCTTACTTTTTCGAACTCTTCTTTCAGTTGTTTATTTTGATTTGTATTCTTTGCGATGGCAGACTTTAAATTTAGTGATAACAGGATCACAAGTTTTGAATGTTCTGTTATTTTTTTATGAAGTTTTGTTATATCTGCTTCTAGATTTCCATGTTTGCTACTTAGGTCTGTTAGCTTTTCTTGCAGTCTTTTATCATTCTGCTTAAGAAGCTTTGTTTCTTTCGTTAGTGGAGAGAGCAGTGACACAATTCTATCGAACTGTTTATCAACATATTCTTTATTTGCTAACTCAGTACTTTGTTGTGGAAGAATAGAAAGATGTAACGGACCTGTTAAAATGTCTCCAGTTTTCATGATATAGTTGTCTAGTTCTATTTCTGATTCTTGATTATTCGGTGTGTAAGCACACCCGCCAACATTTGTTAACATCATTTTTTTTTATTTAAAAATATGTTATCCAACAATTCATCATTAAATAAACATATGAGAACATGTAGTGATTGTGGAAAAAGTGTAACATCTAAGAACTTTACGCGTCACCAAAAAACATGTCAATCACCACCACAACCAAAAGTAAAAGATAGGCAATGTTCGAATTGTAATAAGTTTTTTACTAGTCAAGGTTTCTTTAATCATTCTAATTCATGAGTGTTTTCCCGTCTTTCAAGACCCGGACTCGGAGTCCGATTGTGTCCGGAAGTCCTACAGAGGTATAAACACTCAAAGGAGTGTCGGACTATTACGGCAGCTCAAGTGAGTGTCGGACTAGTGAAGAGAGTTTTTAGACAAATTTTCATATAGAAAATAAAAAAAATGAATTATGAAAAATCGTATTCCGAAATACCCAATCGACCTCCCATGCCCGTTAACCCCCCTCCCGCGCCCGTCAATCGGCGTGAACAAAATAATGATTCGCAATCTATGTTTTCAGAAAATTCAGATCTAGGAAGACTCTTTGGGTTTCTGAAATTTCATTGTGTGAAAATTATTATTCTATGTGTTCTTATCTATCTTATTTATTGTTTCATAAACTGGTTAGGGTTCTTACAAACAGCAGAACAAACGAAAGTTGCATTTTATAAAAGTCAAACCAAAAACTTTAAAGGTTGGAGACCAGTTACCCATGACAATAACAATGACAAACCTAAAGGACGCACTGAACAAGAGAACTTACATTTTGTTGTGTATGGTAAGACAGCGAGCGGAAAGACTACGTTTCTTAGAAGATATATAAATCAACATTTTCCTAATGAAACAAATGTACATGTGTTTTGTCTACAGGCAGATGAATGGCAAGGATACTCAAATGTTTACGGTGAAAAAGATTTATGTATGTTAGAAGATATGGAAACTTTTGCTGGAACATATGCGCAAAAGTCTTTACTAGTATTAGATGATGTAGCTAGTTTAGTGAAACAAAAAGACATATCAGAAATATTTACAAAAGGACGTCACCATAATATACAAATAATAGTGTTAGCTCATAAAGCTTGTGATGTAGATAATAAGATTCGAGAAAACATAGAAGTCTTTTATGCAACTACGCAAAATAATGCAGTGTTCTTTGAGGATATTAAGAAAAATTATAAACTAACTTTACCCTTAGCTAAATATGTACATGTTAAGTTCGGTATAATACGAGTTGATACTATTATGAACCAACTACAAGTATATGATAAAGATTTAAATGTACTATTAGATACTGAACATGATTTTTATACTAATGCAACAGATTTTGACATTAGTCTCTATGCAAGTGCTAAGAACTTATCGCCACATAATATAGAAGAAATAACAATTTTTCTAGAAAACGAATCACTCGAACCACTAACAATCATACCCGAAACATTTTATTTCTATTTCGATCATTATTTAAATAATATGTTAAAAATTAAAACCCCCGAACGACTTGAGAATAGAGATGCACTAGACGTTATTAGAACAGGCATTAATGATTTTCGCGATGTACTAAAAAATGTACATCCTCTAGTCAATGATGCTAAAAGTACATTGAGTGACATAAAACCAATATTAAATGAGTTAAATAATATGTAATTTTTTTTTCTTTTTAAAATATGGAGTACAAAATAGAACACGTGGCAGTTCTAAAAGATTATCGTCATCCTACAAACCCTGTAAATTCAAAACAATCAGTTAAAAGTCAATATCATCGTAAATATATGCAATTAGTTCAAGATTATAAAATAAAACATGGTATAAGAAGTTACGCTAAAACAAAAGACTTTCCACTGTGTCTACGAAGTTTCAGAGTATTTTTAGAATACAATAATTTATGGTGGTTGGTTAATAAAGAGCGATTAACAGTTTACGATTTGGAAACATTACATCAACTAAATATTCCTGTGTATATGTAATTAAAAACATAATTTTTTCTTTTAAAAATATGAATTGTAAAATGAATAACAAATCAACGCATACGCTTGACGAGTTAATAAAGAAACAAATTGAGGAGTTTGATGCACAAATTGAACGTAGACGTAAACGTAGTAAAGGCACACCAATTCCCGACATATTCTCTGATGATAGACTTGGAGATGATCTATTGAATCTGTTTAATCCAAACGCTATCACGTATGAAAATGAACTTTTTACTCATGTAGTAAAGGATATACGCGACCTTTTGCGGAATGGGAAAGTTTTAAATTTATTGGGTGTAATAAACAAAGAAGATGGAACCACAATAGAAAACTTTTACGCTACGTTTTATAATAAAAATTCATTTGAAACATGGTTTCTTAATCTAGAAGAGAAATCCGATGCTAGTGAATGGATTTTTACAGGTAGTATCAAATACGAAGATTTTGGTATGAAACTCGTGCAAAGATCACATAGAGGCGCTGGTATTAATATGAAATATAGAATCAAAGAATACATTGGACAATATTGTTACATTCCTTCTGAAGATTTCTGCTTTATAAAATGTTACAACGCCTTACGTGGGTTCAATCAAGAACAAACTGAAATTATGTTCGAAAGGTTTAATAACTTTTTATATAAAGAGAAAGCTACATCTAGAACTGGAGTAATGGCAAACTGTAAATTTTCCCAATTCAATAAATACTTTGGAGAATGTGTACAGTATTATAGTGCTACTAATCGTCATTTAAATCCCAGAGGTATTACAACACCTTATAGTTATGTTTATTACAATTATTTTCACGAAGGTTCATCAATAGGTCATTATTGTTTAATCAATAAATTCCATAAAGCAGAAGCTATTAGAGAAATTGAAAATAATTTCAAACCAATATATAAAACTGTCACTGATGAAAATCTAACAACACTTCCGTATAAGACCATAACAAAGAAACCAATTGACTATGGTTCAACATATATATGGGATCTCGAAACTTATCCAGATCCTCGTTGTGCAACAGCTCATCCTATTCCTTATGCTTTAGGCACTATCAATTTCAATAAATTCATGTGCTGCTTACCGAAGCGGAGATTGACAGAAGTGGGCAAACGTTTATTATGGGACATGATGAAACTAAAAAAGAGTCAAGATCCAGCGGAAATTAAAGAACTTAAGAAACAGATAAGTGACTACAATACCTTAACTGAGCAAGAACTTAACAAACTTCAACGTTGTGTGAAAATCTTTATTAGGAAACATGATGAATGCCCGATCTGGGGAAACCCAGAGGACGTATGTCCGATACATCAATTTTTCAAAAACCTTGGCTCTTTTAATCATTCGAAAGTAACTTTAATAGCACATAATTCATCAGGATTCGATGCATATTTTCCACTCAAATCTAATTTTAAATTAACTAAACCACCGCTTAAAACATCACGAGGAATACTCACTGCTTCTTTACAAAATCCTTATACAACTGAAAGTGTTAGTAAGTATATCCAACGTTCCTCTAGATCTAAGCAACTAGGTGACTCTACAAAACGTAACATAAAACCAAGCAAACCTTTACAAACCATTGTAATGAAATGTAGCTATCAACACGTGAAAACAAGTCTTTCCAAATGGTGCGAGAATTTTAAAACCCCTAGCAATATGTGCAAATTAAATTATGAAATTGGCGAAATTACACATGATAATTATCTAGAAAAAGAACATGAGTGGAAACCGTATTTAATTAACGATGTTCTTTCATTAGCATTTTGTATCTACAAGTATAATAATGTTATGAAAGAATTAGTTGGTGAAGATATAACTACTAATTTAACATCCTCCGCTTTAACATTTAACGGTTGGATGAAGAGTGTACAAGAAGACAACATAAATATTCATTCGCATACTGATTTATGGACTAGAAACTATGTTAGAAAATCTGTTAAAGGTGGAAGAGTGTCAGCAAATATAAGACATTACGGATCTCCATTTTGTAACATCTTGATACCAATATTACAACGATATTTTCCTGGTCATAATAATAATTTAATAGATTTAATGAAGCAGTATAATCAGTTGCAAGACAAGAATGCTCTCTGTAAAGAAATTAAACATAAACTACTCGACCAACGAAATGAATTCTTAATGGCTTTTGATGCAACATCTTTATATCCATCAGCTATGTATGACGAACATTCAGAATACCCTAAAGCTGAATCGGCTAGAAAATTTAGACAAGAAGAAGAACAAGCAGTATTATATCAATTTAACACTCAATCATTTCGTCCTAAAACTGGAATATTCACAGTTGTGTTTCATTATCCTGATGAGATGTTTTTTCAACCAGTTCCTGCGAAAGATAAGGTAAAGAATGAAAACAATTGCAATCAAGAAATAATAAGGTTTAGGAATGGAATGTGTTATGATGTATTAACTTCTGTAGACATACAGGAAATTGTTAGATGTGGCGGGAAAATATTATCTATTACAGATGGTATAATTTATGAAGAAAATTATCACATTTCACCATTTCGCAAATACATTGAAAAGCTCTTCAATTTAAGAAAAAAATATAAAATAGAAGGAAACACTGTGGGCGATGAGTTAATTAAATTATTAATGAATTCACTATATGGAAAAACTGTACAAAAAGACATAACCACTAAATATCATTTATGGAATGAAAATACATTGAGAAAAAATTTCACTCAAGAAGTAAAAGATTTTGAAAAAGTAAATGATGAACAATTCTTAGTGAAAGTAGAAATGGAAGATGATGAGTTTCTTAAAGCTAATATTGTAAAAGATGGGAAGACGTCATTCATGCCATCACACTTAGGTTCTTTCATTCTTTCTCACTCTAGAAGAATCATGAACAACTTTATTTTAGAAATTAATGGTTTCAAAGAAAAATACATTCATTATACAGATACTGATTCCATATACATTTCCAATGAACTCTTCAATAAATTAGACGCTGCTGGATATGTTGGAGGAGAATTATGCCAAGGGAAAAATGATTATGGTAATGGGGGAATTATATATGGATTGTTTATCGCCCCCAAAATAAAATATTGTATTACTGTAGATGAACAAGGGAGACTTAGTGAAAAGAAAACATTTAAGGGTTATACAAAAACTAAAGTAAAAGTAGAAGATTTCATTCAATTATACCATGGGGAAACATTGACAACAATTGTTAATAAACCATGGAAAAGATCTTTAGAAACTGGTATTAGTATTCCTGATAAAAATAATAACACTGAAGAAAAAAGATTCACTGGTAAAATAAATATTCTTAAACGTCAAGCGCCTAATGCAAATGGTATTATGCTCCCCTATAGCGGAGAAGATGTTCAAGACGAAATATTTCAACGAATAAAAAAAGAATGTAATATAATTGAATACAATGATAGTGAAGACTGGGAAGAGGAATTATAACTCTGTGATTATAGCCCCTCGAGGCGAAGCCTAGTCAGTGAACAAATCTTCTATTGACTTTCAGTCGGGGCAAAGCCCATCGAGGCGAAGCCTAGTCAGAGAACAATTGTTCGATAACTCTATCATGTACTTTTTTATCAATATTGACTGTGATAAAACCATAGTCGTTTGCCCAAGCATTGTTACACGATTGTTTAAATTCATCTTTATCTCTTATACATAAGTCTCTTAACAAATCACTTAGGTTTCTTTGGTTGATTTCGAAAAGCATAAAAATATTAGCATTCTTTCTAATAACACTTCCATCTAATGAATACATACTTTGTGTCAAATAAAAGACACTACAGTTATTGTGTCTACCTCTTGTAAAATAATTTCTCTGCACTGCCTGATTTCTGTCATTAACACAATCATCAAACACCACACAATGTTTTTTCGTTTTATTTAGTTTACTAGGATCTTGCATATTGCCACTATCATCTATTAATTGTATCGATATGTGTTTATTTCTATTGGGTTCTACTAGTTGTTTATTTTTCGCTGCTTCTTCACACCACGAACTTATTTCTTCTTCATACTCCGATTTTTCATATTCTTCAAACAGTGAAGCTATAGTTGTTTTCGTAAGATTATTTTCAAAACCATATTTCAAAAATTGATAAATAGGTTGTTCTGCTGTTGTTGTATAAATGATAAGATTGTTATAATCCAAAAATTTGGTTGTCGTGAGAATTTTAAATAATAGATATGTTTTTCCACAACCTGATCTTCCACAAATAACTGATAAAACTTTATTTGACAAGTTATGATGATGATTGAATTTCACTTTCTTGTTTAGTGGATATTTTTCACAACTGCTTTCACTCATTTTTAAATCAATATTTTTTAATTATACCTCCCGAACCAAAAGATCTATCATAATTTCTTCACCTCCAAAATTTATTTCCTTTCCTTTCTCATCTGTTATTCTAATTGTAATTGAATTAATTGTTTTTCTTGTAACAGGGAAATATATTAATGATTTTGGGATTACATTCAAACTGTAACCAATCGGAACTGTAAATGCTGGATAACTGAAGATATTATTTGACAGCTTTCCATTAACATAACCACCTTCTATAATATCACATTGAACGTTGATTGAATTTATTTCAGTTACTTTAGGTATATTTTCACTTATATGAAAACCTTGTGTATAGAGTTGCTTTTTAAATCCTAAGAGTCTTGATAAAGATTTGTCAATATTAAAATCAACTTGATGATCTTCATCTAAAGTAAGAGAAAATTTATTTACTGCTGGTTCAACTGCGAAATGTAATTGTTTCTTGTCTTTAAATTGAATGCCCAAATGTCTTTTTATTTCATTGGAAATCGATTCAACTTCATAAGATCCAGGAAGAAAAGTTAATTCTTTCCAAGTTTTACCTTGATCATTAGAATATTTAAATCGGTCATTTACATCTTTGATAATATTTTGTATAGTGTTAAATGTTGAAAAACTAGTTAGTGCTACTTCATAATGTTTGTCTTGTTCTAAGTGAATAATAGGATCTAAATGACAGGTATGGGATGAAGTAGTTGTTATAAATTTTAATGTCGTACTAAATTTTGATGAGGTTAAAATCTCGGTTAAATTTTCTAAATGCTTATTAATTTTTTCTAGTTCTGCCGAAGACATTTTTTAAACCCAAAATTAGATATTAACAGATAGAGTTATGTGCTTCTTGTGCTAAGGAACATAATATAATTAGAGCAGTATTTGTAGACTTCTTCACTTATAACGCCGTTTTTGAATAATTTGTCTAAGATTGCATACATTTCGTTAAAACTGGAGTTATGCCCTTCTTTTGCTGCAGCGAATAAAATATTAAATCTATTTATTAATTCTTGTGGATCATCTGATAAAAATACAACAGGTGTTGAATAACCAGTCGCTGTTGATAATAAGTGTTCTAATTGTTTATAACGCTTAAGATGTTTCCCAGTTCCAACCTTGTCTAACATAGTTTTGTATTTCAGTAGATCATCAGCATGATATTTATCTAACTTCGCTCCTCTTAATAAATCCACGAAATTTCTGTCTAAACTGAAAGCTGTTTTGTCTGGTGTGAAAACTAAACTTTCTTTAGGATTTATAAATAATTCTTCTCCACCTAAGAAAAATCTAAGAAATGGCTTTCCATCTATAAATGAAGTAGAATGTTCAAAGAGCATAGATTTGGGTAATTTCTTTTCTATGTTTGCTTCTAATAAACCATAATCATCCATGATGGTTTTCTGCACTGGATCCGCTATATCAATTCGTTTATCATGAACTGCGAGTTCTTTCTCAAGAATTTTGAGTGGTGCAATAGTTTTTTCAAAATCAGTTTTCACTTGTTCAGTTAGGTGCATTTTTTCTAACATATCGGATTGAACGCCAGCTTGTAGCATACGATATTGCCTATATTTTTTCTTCATAATATTTTTCTGTTTTATTAATTCGTCTAGTTGTTTTATTTTTGCCTCATTGCTCTGCATTATTTTATAAGATAATATTTGAATTTTGTGGTAGCATAGAGATACAGCAAAAACACTGCACCAAAGGTGCTGAGACTTGAAGAGTCGACTTTACTGAACAACTTATTTTTGTTCTATGGAACTTTGTTCTAACGTTTTTATTAAAGTTCTTATTTCTTCTAAAAAAGCTTCATTGTTTACTTTGTCATGAGGTTTAACAGGAATTTTAGTTGCTTCTCTAGCTATTTGGTCAAATTTTTCAATCTCATCTAACGTAATAACATTGTCATCACACACTCTCTGGAAGTAGTAATGTAGTTTATCATATACTTCTTTGACATGTGCATGTTTCTTACTTAAGGATTTTCGTTTCTTAGACATTACAGATTTATCTATCACTGTTGCAAGTGTCGTTGTGAAGACACCTGTGCCTGTTAAAACAGTAGCGACAACAGGAATTGTAAGAACGCCAGATGAAATGACAATAGTGAGAGCGCCTAAAGAAATTGTTAAACATATACCAACGCCTTGTGTCACATTCTTAGCTATCGTCCATCTCTTTCTTAATTTATTATAATGTTCTAGTTTAAGTAATAATTGCGCTTCCTTATCTTTCATGTACCTGACTCTATCTTTGTGTTTTGCTATATCCATTTCATTGGGAACCGAAGGTTTTATGTCATATGATAATGAAGGATATAAGGGGGCTGATGGTTCTTTTGTTTTTTCATCTTCCATTTTTAAATGAATATTTTTGTTCATGGGTCATACTTTAAGGTACTTTCCTATTTTGTATCTATTTTAGCCCGTGAATTGGTGATTTTAGAGGTACTTTCCTATTTGTTGTATTTTTCCCATTTTTGCATCTATTTTAGCTGTTTTTTTATAAATTTCAGGAGGACCCTATTTTTTTGTATTTTTTCATTTTTTGTATCTACCTAGGTGTGGGATTCGGTGCTGAGCGAAGCGATGCGCCGAATCCTATACCCTATACTACTGTAGCCATCGACAAACCAACTTTGACTATTATCACTTACAATGGTTCGATTCCCTCTTATTTGTCTTCTGTGTCGCAATGAAGGAACTACAGTGAATAACATGATGATGCACATTTATTTGAGTCGATAAGTGACTTAGTCCCTGAATGCATGCATATTAATGATTCCTAAATACACTCATGTTATGAAATACGAAATAAATTCCTTAATACACACATTACGATGCTTCAAATCTCATGTGCATTGTGTTACTAATTCATAAATTAGCAGGTCTATGATGTTATTATACACAAATCAATAAACATATCATGCTTTCTGAATTATCTCAATAGACACATTAAATATTGGTAGACTACTTACTTTTCAATGAAGTTGTGAGTCATGGGACAGGAGAAGAAACACTTTCTCGTCGTTTTGGATGCCCTCCGGAAGGCTTTTCTCCTCTCCATCTTTCAAATACGTTCAGCCATGAAAAGTTGTAAGCAGTGGCGGATCCAGGATTCGACCACAGGGGGGGCCCAGCGGCTGATCCTGAATTTAAGTTCTGGGGGCTTTTACTTACAGTCATGGGTTTCGAAAATACTGTCATGCAACAAAGTAATGAAAAATAAAATATTGAAATGATATCAACCTGTACGTTTTAACCCTTTAAACCCCAGGGGACACCCGTGTCCCGCAGTTAATGAAGACGATAGTGTTTAAAATACATCTTAGTATAGATTTTTAATGTCATATAACTTAATAACTGAATACGGATGACAGAAATATTCGAGTATAACTGACATTTCTCACATTTTTGTACAACATATTTTACTGTTAAAAAGTGATGTTTCACTTTGGTACATTGATGATCTTACAACAGTGACGGCGTCAGGTCATAACATGTTGGAACATTTTATCTCAGTTACATTTTTTATATTTGATCAAAATTATGTAATAGACGTAATTGGTTCAATGAAGAATCTGATATAGTGTAAAAAATAGACGATTTTATCGAATGGGACACCAGTGTCCCTCTGGGGCGCAAGTGATTCTTAGGGAAAATGTTGACTAAGTTGCGATGATGTTTCTGCTGGCATAAATAGTTACCCGGGAATCCCAGCAATGACAATCAACATTTTCTGCCACGCAGATGAATGGATTTCCCTATCTCAGTCGTCACGCTATAGTCAACGTGAGATGGTGACTTTAGGGAAGTCCACGATCTCCCCAACAAGTATATATTATTCTTATTATCTATGTTTGTAGCTGTCAAGCGTATGGCGTGGTAGAGGTTAAAAATAGATATCTGGGAATATCAGAGAAGACAGCTTAGATACCATCTAACAACCAATTAACATGGATACGGTATATCACAGCTTTCATTATATCAAGGATTTCGTTTCCGCGAAATTCATTACTCGCAGTGCCTCGTTCAAAGAAGATCAATCTACCGTATAGACAAGCTGTTCCAGTGATGAGATTTATGCTCTCCTTGACAGAGTGGATAGCGAGGATGAAGACAATATTGACAACATCAATCGAATGATAGTGACACCGAATTTGCCACTCAGCGACAATCCAGACAACATCAGAAATAGAAATCAAATAGGCCTACAGATCATGCATCTAGCTGGAAAGAGTATTAGAAGGCTGTCATAAACATGTACCAGGAAAATGTAGAAAATATCGAGAGCGAGAATGTAAGCGTGAATTCAAATGGAAAAGTTGCAGGGGACCCATCGATCGAAAGAGGAACTTGGTCAATCCGATGCAACCGCATATCAAAACTTGATATTACAATCAACGATTCCCAAGACAACTGACATTATTACAGTTTCCAAGGAGGCGATTTCTGATGGCCTCACAAGAAATTTCTCGTCTTTAGACGGAAGGGCGGGGGGGAGTGGGGGGGGGGGTGGGGTGGGAGGGGGGGAGGCGGGTGAGGGGGGGGGGAGGACGAGGGGCGGGGGGGGGTTGGGGGGGAATGGGGGGTTCGAAAGATAAAATTTTCCTCAAATTCGTAGCAATATTCTCATTAAAAAAAAAACAGAAGAAAACCCCAAGCAATGTAAGTCAAGCAGTGCATTTGCCGCACTGTTTAACAATCGAGACGCCGCTGTGTTTCAATGTTCAAAACAGTCAATTGAACAAACGCACTATTCGTAAAGTGCACCTACTTGTATGTGTCGTTGTGCTCCCAATGAAAAGAAAGAAACTGTTTTTCTCGATATCCATTCGTAAAAGACGTTATTAGTGTTTTTTTCCCAAAAGTTAATATATTCTACTTGGTAACTATATGTTGCTTTGTCCATCAACAGAGATTGCAAAATAAATTTTGTTTCAAATTTAATAATATTTCTTCATCAATTGAGCCCAGAGGGACACCGGTGTCCCAGTCTGGTGTGGGATATTATATAAATTAATATATGCAATGATGATATAATAGATTATTCTTATTCTATTGACCCAAAAGCAACAAGAATTAATGCTATAAACAAGATAAGAAAATTATCTCTCAGTTAACTTGTGGGGTTTAAAGG
>CAJQUW010013100.1:0-52019 GCA_907163375.1 Prostheceraeus crozeri
TTCACGTACGAGGCTTCGTTTCACCGCTACAGCCACTTTCTCACTCAAAAACACACCTAAACCACACCTACACCCAAGAAACACAACATGTCGACCCAGAATTTCATCAGGAAACCAAATCTAAACACAAAATAACCCTACAACCATCCATACACGCCAAAAACAAAGACCGCCGCCCAAGAACAACCACGACGGTCGACCTTGACACACCCGGCCGGTCGACCCAGAACCACACCAACCCAACTCGCGCTCCAGAGGGGGGGGGCGCTGTGCGCAGTTGGGAGGATTCCTTACTACTATCTACTAATCATAATTGTAAACCATAGGAATCTCCTGAAAGCCATTTTCACTGGGAACGCGAAAATGGATGGTGAAATGCTCCTACCTCATTGGCATTACATAGCAAATTAGACGGCCTTAATCATGCAATTTTCGGCCGTCTAATTTAGAATTGGAGCTATATAAACGACTTTCATAGAAAAATGACATGTGAAATATCGGCTGACAACCCTACTTATTCAGTAACAATGAACTTCTGTGAACTTTCGTGCTGCGTGATCCTAATGTTTTTCTTCGTCTGTATAAATACTATGGTAGTCCCACTTGGAGTACGCTCAGGGGCCTATCCATTGCTGCCACCAAAAAATTGCAATTAATAGATTGGTGTAAGCCAATAGTTGAAATAAATGCTTCGAAGGAAGATCATCCTACCTTCTGTGATATATTTAGATATCAAGCTCAAAAAACATTATCTTCAGGCTTCCAATAAGGAACTATTTACTGCGCAACGTTTTAGCATCATTATATTGCAATATGATAGCTTTAGTACTCTACTTTATTTTCTGTTACAGGCACGTGTGATTATTTAATTCACTTGGTTCAAAGGTAATCACTATAATTATGATGTAGAAGGTTGAGTTTGTGCGAAAATTAATTAATGTCCACATTCGATTAGCAATGTACTTTCGGAATGGATACTTTCATTACATGCAGTGGTTCTACCGAAGTCACTATCCAATTTGATGACACGCTATCACACCATGTGGCCTGATTCTCTAAAATTATGAAGTAACAGAGTGAATAATTCAAAATCAAGAATTTGTCTGTTCAAAAGGTGTTGAAAAGTAATTGCAATTGATTAATTGCTGAAATTTTATTACAATTGCAACTGCACTCTTACGAAGGTCGCCTTCGATTCCTTGAAATTCCAACCCTTCAACTTTTGCCACCGTGCTTTCGACTTGATGACTGTGCACCCTGTAATCCAGGAACGTCTTCCAACCCTGCCACTTCAAAGACTTTAAGATTTTCAAAAGTACTTTATCAAGGGTTCAAGCTGGTGGCATTTTTTCTCCCAACGAGTCCTTAACGGATGGAAGTTTTAGGAGAAGTGGAATAGCAGCAAGATTAATTTCTAACACCTGTATCTAATCCAATTTTTGAATTTTGATACCCGAGCATGGTTCAACCCGACAAATAAAATGAAAAGAAAGAGACAAAATGTATTGAAAAAATATATGTGAATGCTCGTTCCCTCGTAAACAAGATGAATATTATGAGATCATATGTTTCGACTTATTTTCCTGATGTAGTTTGCATCGCGGAAACGTGGGCTGATGATGATGCCTTGCCAGACTCATATTTTAGTGTTGTGAACTATACTATGTACCGTTGTGACCGTTCAAATGTCAGAGGGGGCGGTGTCATTATCTACGTTTCTAGCCAACTGAAGTCGTACTATTCGAGTAGTTTCTCTTCGGATAGAGTTGAAGGAGTAACCTGTTGTATCCGCGGCAATGACCGAGATGCATTCATTTCATGTATTTATAAGCCACCAGATTATAATTGGTGTAATGACAATTTCAAAAATTATTTGTACACACTGTGTAACTTTGCGAACGCTGAGCTTGTAATATGTGGGGATTTTAATTCTCCAGGTATCAATTGGTTTTCTCCTACTACTGTTTCGTTCAATGATCCTTTGTTCAAATGGCATCTTGACAATTTTTTAGTTCAACATGTGAAATCTCCAACTCGGCCTCAATCTGCTTCCATACTTGACCTTATCTTCACTTCATTGGACACGAAAATCAGAGACATCACCTTACGTGAATGCATTGGTACATCTGATCATGCCATCATTTCATTTATACACTGTAAATCACTGGATACTAAAATTACATACAAACATATACCAAAATTACATACAATTTGAAACTAACATCTGATACGAGATTCTCATATGCTTACACAGATCTGGTATGTTTTTCATACGAAATCTCACTTACTTTTGTATGTGATTGGTATGCAGCGATACGAACTATTCTATCTGTGATTGGCTGTTTTACACTGAAATACTAGTTGTTGGTATGTTTTATATACGAGACCCGATGCAAGTTGGTATGTGTTTCGTATGAAGGGCTTTAAGTCACATAGCAAAATTAATAACTTTTTTCAGTAATACCAGTCATGAGTATTTCTTTTTGATGGTGTGGTATTTAACCAGGTCAGATTTATTGTGAATTTAATGCTGTATGTCGTTATCGTTCTTACTTAGTTATATTAACAGGATGCTTGGTTAGCTCTACTTTACGAACGAAGTTGATAAACATCAATTCATTCAAACGATATCTTTTGTGCAACCACGTTGACTTATATATCTCAAACACAACTATTTTTGTGTTCATGAATTATAATGTGTTTTTATTTCGGATTGATAATATGCTTCATTTCAAAATTACATAATGCATAATTGTTGATGGTTAAATACTTATTGATTATTCATGAAATGCCTTAGACTTACGTGTACTAAAATCGAATTCAGTATTGAAGTATGACTCTTGAATGTCATTATCTCACTACTTACAAATCGGTGGTAACATAAGTATGATCTTTATTGACAAAAGGCCTAAAATCAACATGCTGTGGTCATGATTGGTGCTTTCTTTTAACATTGTGCTGGTATGGCTTTAGTATGTAAAGCATACCACATTTGAAATAACATACGAAAAGCATACAAATGTATACCAAGATAATACAGAAATATACCGAAAGAATACTTTGGTATGCGTCCTTCGTATGTGATTGGTATTGAGCGATTTACAGTGTACTCATTACTGATGTAAATGAATCCGAAACAAGTCACTCGCACAAGTTATGTTTTTCCAAGGCCAACTGGTCTAAGTTCTGTAGCCCCCTACTCAATTCAAGATGGTCGGTTGCAGAAAGATTTAGTGTTGATGAATTGTGGAACCAATGCTACTCCAACATCTCGGCTGCAGTTCATAAGCATATCCCTAAGACAGAGAAAAGGAAGTGGAATCTTTTTGACAACACCCTCATAAGATCGAAAGTTAGACAGCATCGCTCCAATTTTGACTGTTATGTGGAAACACCGTCGCTACTTAATAAATTGAAGTATTTAAAATCACAAATCCAGCGCAACATCTGCATTGATGAGACTGTTCGCTCGCATGAAACTAGACTTTCTTTACATGCCAAAAGCAATGCTAAAGCATTTTGGGGTTATGTCAGTCAAAGTTTTAAGAATTCATGCCCATTTTCTGCCATGCGTGATGCTCATGGTGACCTCATTTTTGATTCCTGTTTAATTGCTGAAAAGTTTAATGATGTGTTCTGTTCTTATTTCAATGAGTCAACGCATTTTGCTAGCGTGTCTTCCAATACTGCCACTGTATCTCCATGTCTTGAAATGATTGAATTTTCTCGTATGAAAGTTTTGAATTGTATTCGCAATTTACCCATGTCTAATTCGTCTGGTTTTGATAATATTTGTCACACTATCTTGAAGCATGGTCATCTAATTTTAGCATCAAGACTTGCCTTTATTAACTTTATTAACCGTCATAACTCCGGTTCATAAATCCGGTGACAAGTCTGATTTCAATAACTATAGACCGATCGGAGTTTCGAGCTGTGTACTCAGAGTGATGGAGAGAATCATAGCCAATGAAATTCAAGAATTTGTTCATGAACATGACATACTACATGCTACTCAGCACGGATTTGTTAAAGGAGGTTCAGTAGAGACAGCAAACACTGTATTTTATGACTACATTTCACAATATGTTGATGCTGGATTTTGTGTTGATGCTGTCTACCTCGACTTCAGCAGAGCGTTCGACTCCGTGCCGCATGATGTGTTGCTTTAAAAGTTGTTTGCCCTTGGTATTCGGGGAAAGCTTTATCGCTGGATGTCAGGGTATCTTAACAACCGCTTCCAAATGGTTAGAATAAACATATGCTACTATAAACCACGAAGAATTCTAAGCGGAGTCATCCAAGGGTCAGTGCTCGGCCCCCTTCTATTTGCTTTATTCATTAATGAAATCGATCAATGTGCTGAGGACATCATGCTCGTTAAGTACGCGGATGACATTAAATTGGCAATTTCATGCAATCACAGTCAACATGAGACAGGTTACGCACACACACTCAAGCTTCAGAAGATAATTAAATCCATAGAATTGTGGTCATCCAAGAATGGTCTCAGTCTGAATGCTTTGAAATGTAAATCGATTCACTTTGGTCGTGGTAATGCTAGATTCCAATACAGATACTGTGATACGGACATCGAACAAGTGAGTGACTTCAAAGATTTGGGCATGACCATCTCTCTACCGTTTTCATTCGATGAACATATATTAAACATTGTACTTAGAGCCAATCGCATGCTCGGATTACTGTCTAAATCTTTCAAGGCAAGAACTCCATCTATTCTGCTCCCTATTTACAAAGCTCATGTCCGTTCAATTTTAGAATATGGCAATGTCATCTGGTCTCCATACAAAAAGGAATTCATCAGCAACATTGAGAAGGTTCAAAGACGCTTTACAAGAATGTTTCCTGACATCCGTCATCTTGATTACCGGAATCGCCTATCCAGACTTCATCTACTGTCATTGTCTACTCGCCGACTCAGATACAAGCTCATTTTTCTTTTTAAGATTGTGAATAATTTTGTAAATGTGAATCACAACGAGCACTTTACGTTTTCTTCAAGGTCACAAAGGGGTAATCCTCTGAAAATTCTGATACCATTTTGTGTTCACAGGTACAGGTCAAATTTCTTTACCATCGATGTGATATCGCACTGGAACAACTTGACGTTTGATGAAGCCGCTGTCACAACTATTCCTCAATTCAAAACCAGTATTGCTTCTTATTTCTCACGCATGGAACAATGGTAGAGTGCAACGAAGATATTGTGACACTTTCAACCCACGACTCATCTGTCTTCTGCATAGCTTATGATCGAGTTAACATATTTGTCACTTTATGTTATGTTATGCTCTCTTGTAATGTACTTGCTTTGTGTTTTGACAAATATACTTATCATTATTATTATTATCCCCCTAAGAAGATTTAAGCTATTAAAACAGACACTTTATGTTTAGGAAGAATTGATTCAAAAATAAGGTACAATTTGAGCACATTTCTGCTGCACTATATCGCAGATTCTATATTCAACTTTGGTTGAAGACTAACAAAGAATCGACTATTTCGACGTGGTTTGCCAACGCGGCCTCCTTTCACTACAAGTTGTACCATGTCACTGATATCTTCCAGTGTATCGGATTTCTTGGTCTCTGGAAGAAGGAAGCAGAGAGCACCAGAAAGACAAGGAACAATGCCCATGATAATCAGTGGTAATGGGCGCCACACGTCAAACAGCAAGGAGATTTGTGGAGCCAACATCCCTCCGATTCGTGCCATCATCGATCCAGAACCCAGTCCGACATTGCGGATGACTGTGGGGAAGAGCTCGCTGCTGTACATCCAAATTGTATCGAAGGCAATAGCCATCCAGAATTTATTGAGAATAGAAAAGACCTGGACTGGGATGGCCGCAGTAGAGGCTGATACAGCTAACAGGATGGAATTCAATAGACATCCTAATCCTCCTCCCACCAACGAACCGCCGATGGTAACGATCCTGCCCCACCGACGGGCAGTGAAGATGGCGATGAAGCGGCCCGGGACTTCCACCATCGAGCTAATACACAGTGTAATGAAAATATTCCCACCCAAATCTCCCAATGTGAAAATGGTAGCGAAGAAGCCGACACTGGCTGCGAACCAACTGAACCAATTGATGACTGTCGTGAACAGAAGGGGCCGTTCACGGAGAACAATGCCCATGGAATCTTTTTCATCCACTTTCTCTTCTTTCCGCTCCAATACTTCTTCTTCCTCGGCGTCCAATCGAAGGTCAACTGATTTCTTTCTCCGCTTGTTGAAGCGATTAATATATAGGAGAGCCTTCTTGGCTCTCTCTGTTCTTCCAGTGGTATAGAGCCAACGTGGAGATTCTACGATTATCAGAGGCAGCAGGAAGACTGATAATGTCATGGATGCCACGATTATCTGCAAATAAAGTAGATGATTAAATACTAATAAACTCTAATTTCATCGCTGATGACTGGTGACAGAGGAACTTTGTATCGATGAACAGAAAAATGACAGATTTGCTTCGAGCAAATTCTATCGATGTCGACTCTCTTATATTTATCGTCTGAAGATGATGCTGCGCATCGAATCGTTGCGTCCTTGTATGCATTATTAGCGACACTTTGACTTATCGAATCGGTGTAAAACACCAATGAGTTGTCTTTCTTTCTGTAATTTCAAATTCTATGACAAAAGCTTAATCTCACTTGTGATTATCTTAGAAAGTCCACACTGAAGTATCGCAGAAAAACCACCAGAAAAATGGCGAATCTCATTTGAGTTGTTAAATGAATGCTGGATCATTACGTTATTAAGTGAACGAAACTCGGAAGTACATGGATAAAAAAATAAACAAATAGAATTTTACGATGTTTGACGCTTCATAACTTGCAAGACGACTGGAACCAAAGCTTAAGAGGAATCTTTTTACTGATGGGTGATAATCTGCAAATCAAAAATAATAAGAAGCTCAGGCGTGAATTTAGGAATAAATGTCAGTAGCTCTTGGACTTTAAATAGCACACTGGTTTGATGCATAAACAGTCAGCAGAAAAATGAATTATTGGCAATATACATTGATTATAATTATTCATCATAATTGTTCTGACGCAAGTGTCTTATACCATCGGAGCTCTGAAAGCGGAATTCTTCTCCATGGAAGCTATCACACAAGGGAGTTTATTATACATGCATTAAAGCAATTCTTGAAGTATAAATTTCTTTAAGAAATATTTTGACTGGTTGAAAACAGCTAGAGATACCAACATTTTTAAGTTGTGAAATATGAAGTAAAAATTAAAAGTTTTTAATTCGCGATCCCGCAATAATGACGGTAAAATATTTTGTGGAATCGCGCGAGGATCTCGAGGGTCATTGCAGCTAGCCTGATCACCATTTTGTAGTTTTCCTAATTCAGTTTTTCAATTTGAAATTTTTGTGGTATATTTTTATAGTCTTTTGCAATAATTGCGTGTAATATCAATTTCCACTTCTCATTAAACTTCTAACTTACTCTCTAATTTATTCGCTTCGTTATTTTTTATTATATACCGTCGCAGTGTTCGATCCTTGTCCGGAGACCCGGGTTCAGATCTTGGTTTGGTCAAAGCTAAGATTTTTAACTCCCAGAGGTCTGAGCTTTTTCACACCCTCTGAGACCTAAAAGGTCCAGTCTACCCCTTTACACAAATTCTTAGTTTACTTTCTTCAATCGATAACAAATCATTAAGAAAGTTGATTTTAAGTTAATCAATGATGTTTGCGTGTAGCAAACAGATATAAGTAATGCTTTGAGCGTCTTTCAGCCTTCTCAGTAAACACATGCGAAAATGTGGTCTTTTTGTAATTCAACTACATTTAGCACATTATCAGTTGTGCTAAGAGGCGGTTTTACGATGTTTGTTGTCGCCATGTGACCTCAGATAATGAAATTGATTTATTCCATGCAGCATAATCCTTACATTTGGCAACTTTTTCAAATTTATCCATTCCAATCGGAAATAGGCCTAAACTGAGTCATAATTGTTGCATTTTAAGACCCTCAAAACAACGGCGGAGATCTCAAACTCATCAATTACTGCTGTCAAAACGTAACCAACAGTCTGCTTTTAGTGTTGAACTATGGTTATAATGATAGCTTTCATTTTTAACATTGATTGATGCTGCTTTGTTCATGTAGGTCAACCAGTCATGCACGATCATCTACTAAAACAAAATATTAACATTTTGCGATCTTCTAACATAACTCACATGCACGAGCGTGATGCAAACATTGAATAAATGAATTTCACTCATTGTACACCATCGTAGACATGTCCAAAATCATTTTTCATGTGATAAAAAAAATTTGCTATAGAAATTTGTGCTCCCTCTGAGACATGAGTCGGGTGCAGTTGACCCCTTTGTCCTATCTACCATGCTTGCACTGATTCAATTGAAATCAAATAACAAATGTAGATTCATTGTCAAAAATGATGATTTTACATGGGCGTGAGCGGTTGATATAACCTCAGCAGAAAAAGTAAAATAGAAAAATGTGGTTCCGGGGTCCACCAGACACCCCTCAGTTCTTATGAGGGCTAAAATAGGCACAATTTACATTCTTGTTAAACACTCACCACTAAAAAATGAGAGTGGAATAAATGGAACTCGGCCACATGTCGTCGAAGTGCCTCCGAGTATGTACGAGGAATATTATTTTAATTTCTATTTATTCATGCTGTATATGAAACTTTGCATGTTGTTTATTGTTTATGTTTGTGTGTCTTCTTCTTTAATGTCATTTCCGTCCATGTTATTTGTCATTCTTGAGGCCAAGATGCAGTTCCGAGTAATGCACTGCTCTGTAAAAAGCGGGCGATGCTCCGAGCACAAATGTCATATTTTTATTTACTCCATCAACATAACTTGACATGAAAAGAAGAGCATGATGATCCCAGTAACCATCACAATATGTGATATTCATGGCAAGCACTGGAATTAAAGTTAACTCACTGCATTTAGAAATTTGCACTATAAAGGGTTTCACGGCAGCGTATTAAAGTACCATCAATTTGTTATCGACAGATCTTCTCTTTTGTTTTTCATATATGTTAGTAAATTCACTACTGCAATCGCATTCAACGCATCGACGATCGTTCCATCGCAAAACAGGTTCCATTCTGTTGGGTAATATTCAAGCGATGTTTGGATTATTGCACAATCACATAGGCTAAAGATATCAAGTTATTCTGCTACTAGGTCTGAATTTGTTCGAGGGTCATAATTTGTTTCAAAGTTCATCTTTTTCATCACATTGTTGCTTTGCTTCAAATGAAATGAGCTGCGTTAATTTTGAGAGCAAAGCAAACAGTTTGAGTATGAATTTTACCCTCAATTATGAATATCATGCTCCAAATTCTCACAAATCAACATACCATGATTCAAACACGCCCCTAATAATTGTCCAAATGTCACAGTTTTTCTGCTGCGGTTGTAAATTACCGACATGAATATTCGGCAAAATGTTGGTAAAGCCGCCGAAATTGGTCGAGTCAGTTGAAGAAGACCTTTCACTTCAAGAAGGGTGTTCGACAAGGCAGCTTTAAGTATCCTCTACTTTTCAATATCATAAGCCTATGGAAAGAAATCAACCATGAAAGTATTGAATTACAGTGTATTTAGTCTATCGCAACTGCATTCACAACGAGGCTAAAGCGAACGAGGCGGAATGAGCCTTTTCTTAATGGCTTTGGCCGGGACGGACCGGAAAATGCAGGCTCATTTCTACAAGTGTGCAATTGTTTCTGTGGTAATCTTCACTCTCAAGTGGCAATGATTTATATGTCCAACCAATCTTTCGGGCTAAATGTAGAACGTCTCTTATTTATGCGGGTAATCATCTTAACACCGCATCCAATTAATTATTCCAACTACGAAATTCAACAACCGAAAATGATTTCCCTACAACTGCTTAATTACGGCGATTAAGTCTAGTTTGTTATGGTTTCACCTGTGACCCACAAATATTACCCATGCTGATGTAAAATACTTCTGGATTCATTGATTTCTGTAACAAGTGCCCATATGAAAAGATATTTTTCCTGTGATTATGAAATCATGAAGTCACGAAAAGTAAAACTTGCATAATGATCCAAGACTGATGGCCTCGAGCTAAAGTTAACCAATCATTTTCACCTACAATATGAATCAATTTAGATTTCCATTATTGACTGATAAGCACGCCATTTCAATGAAGGAGTCTTAAAGTTATTGAAAGGTGTGAAAAATGCTTGACGAGGGCACACAGAACATCAACTAACACCTAAAAATGTGATAGGCTGTACCACGTGGGATACCTATTGCACAACTGGAAAAGCTATTAGTGAATTTAGATAGCGGCATTTATTTATTGATTTGTAGATCAATACATAGATAGAGATCAACACGTTCCAAGAGATCGAACCGTCTAGACTGCGCTTTGCATAAATGATTTAAGAAACGTGCATCATTAATTTGATTTGTGCATCTAAGATTTATTATTTACGAGCTTACTTGAGACAGCGGTTAGATAATTAGGAAAGTGCATGCTTATACCAGCTTAATTTAGTTGATATTTTGCGATTCGGCTATCTTAATAGATAGAAGTATTCATAGATCTACTTCTTACAAAACGTTTTCTTACAATGACTATAAGTTGGCTTCTAGAAATATATCGAAGAAGTTCTGTGAGTCTTAAGAGCCAATTTTGAATCATGTTGTAAGTCTTGCTGCTGATTATTGAAGAAAATGTTTGATGGACTTATTTTATTTTATTACTTTTGAAGCAATATTTCGGAGTTATGACTCCGTTTTCAAGCTATACAAGATAAAGACTAAGCTAGCTAAAGCAGCAGTAGTAGGCGTATATATTTCATCAAAATGAAGTTCATCCAGATATATCATATGATCGTCACAAAGTCACAAAAATAGTGAGAAATAGGTAAAAATATACAGGAATAGAAAAGGTAACGAGAGCTTTAATCAAACACAAAACCGTTTGCCATGGCACGGAAAGGAGTGTAGACGTCTGGCAGTATTACAGTGAACAAGAGATCTGAGTAGATAAGCTGTCCGTCGCAGACGAGATGGTGTGCATACCAATGAAGTGAATGCTTACAGTTAATTTCACAACTTCCCAAAAATGAAAGTCCAGATTTCACAAACGCTTTTGATAGTGATGGAAAATTGTCACATCGGTAGCCAGGTCTACAAATAGTGCACACAGAATACTATGCACACAGAAATTAAAAATTCACAGCTCTCAAGGTTTATCTTTGTTGTTGATAGCTAATTTTGTATTTCCCCAGCTAAGTATTTTTATGATAAAATAAAATACTTAACTAATAAAACTATTAAAAATGGTGATGCAGTCATACATTTTTTTCAATGATCAGCAAAAACTGAACGACTTTTGCAGGGAAGGACACCGAAAATCAGACTCTCACAGAAATTAACTCATGGCTACTACCTATCTGCGCATCTACCTCGTTTTATCCGGTCCCCTTCCTGTCAGGTCATTCATTCAAAAGACATCAATGGTCATTTCGTAAAGCTGAATGTCGCACTCATTTGTTCAAGTATGTTTCAATCTTCTCGATTTCATAGAGTGAGGCACAGTTCTTCAAGTCCCTCTTTTATAGAAACAGTTTAGTATGAAATAGACGCGTTTACCAGTAATCTACACTTCGCTACAGAGAGTTATTTTGATCTGGTAAGTTACTGAAAGAGAAGAAACTATTAACGCGACTTATGGTTTTGTCTTGTCGGCAGGCATCTTCACGCTTCATGACACTATTCGTTCGTGTCTTAAAGAAACTTGAAGCCAACCAGCATTTAATATTCATGAAATATTGATCGACCTTTCTGAGTTCCCTGTCAACCTTGCTTAATGTGATTTTTGCTTGCAGTTTTTCAAGAACAGAGTCTGTCGATGGAAGAAGTCCACCTATATAGTTTTCTTGACGTCTCAGACCTATTGGAGGATCAGGTTCGGAAAGAGGTGGTCCACTTAGGGCAGTATGAAAAAGGAAAATTTTCCGTTTTTTATAATTGAATATTTCTAAAAAGTAAATCCACCGACTTGTTTAAGACATAGTATCACCTAATTTAAGAAGAGTTTCAAGAGTTTCAAAATTTAAATAAATATTGTACATGTATAGACTCTTTGGACCGTGGTTTGCGCATGCCCATAGGAAGATATTTCAGCTTCTAATATTTATTATCTAGATTCTAATATTATCAGCTTCTAATATTCACTGCTCAAAATTTATTGTGGTTGCTCGCACCAGGTACATGATGATGAACAGAAGATTTTACAACTAAAACATAGTGACTGTATGAACTCGACGAAATTTATGCATTTAAAGTTGAATGTAGGATGAATCCGAGTGGGGAATAAAGAATTTCCTCACTCTGTGGATGAATGTCAAATTCTGGGATTCATCGAATAGTAGCTTACTTAAAAAAACAGAGTCATAGTTTTAGAATATAGCTAGACTATATGAAATTCCATGATCATTGCCCCATGAAGATATTTCCGGATTAGATTATAAACGTGATAAACAAGCTTAAGGATGTTTTGGCATCAAGATGTCATTCTTTCTTTATAAGTTGAAATTCGGGAAAATGATCCACTTGACCTTTGTAGGCTGCAAAGATATACAAAAAGTCTCCAATTAGAGTTCCCATCACGTTGTTGGATATGCCGTCTGTAATAGCTAACGTAGAAAGCTTTCCGCAACGTTTTAGGATAAATGAGCAAAACTAAAAATCCTTATTGGAGTTACTCTGAAAAAGTAATCCGCGTTATGATGTCTGATGCTTAAAGTATTTAAAATAAATATCTTGAGTGTTAAAGTGACTTAAGTTCAATATTTTACCAATAGTCATAATAAAATGTCGCTAATTTTGATAAACAACATCTCTCCAGAAGTAGCTGTAGCAACCAGTAAAGTTTCCGCAGTCTGCGTAAACAAGAGTAGTGCATTTTGTAGCAGTATGGTAAGAATTTTTGCCAAAATCTAACAGTGCATTCACCTGAATCTGATCATTTAAAATGTCTGGGTATTTGTTTATGCACTACAATGATTGCTAGAAGGGTACACACTAATTACGGCACTTTGCAAAAATAAAGTGAAACAATAGATATTGAAAATTTAGTATTTATCAAGACTTTTTCCAAATTGATGCGAATATATATATTCATGAATGCGTTTTGATTTCACTTTAGACTGCCATCATGCAGTCTATCTTCTAAGATGAAGAGCAGTTATTCTATCATGTTTTCATTAAACCCGCTGGAGACCGAAGTGTTTTTGTCGAAGTCACCATGACGTGCACTGCACGCACAATTCAAATATGCGATAATGATGCCTTCCCAATCACACTGACTTTGAACAGTTCATGTGCACGTGCTGTGCCTGCATTGGTCGCGAAGGGGTTTAATGGCATCTTTTAAATGTTACATTAAGATGGCGAAAGTCGACTAAAACTCTCAGTCATCTGTCAAATACGAACAACGCAGAACTGAAGAATAATGGAAGAGAAGAAGCATCAGCCAACACGTCTAGCATGTGGTCTGATACTGTCCTAACGATTGGGCCTTTAGAGGAGAGCTCATAGGAGTCCTCATACAGTGTGAGGGCGCAAGCATCCGGTCGATGTGGGGCTGCTAAATGTAACAGAACAGCAAAACAGCACAGAAACTCCTTTCTAGCTCGCCGAGCTTAGCCGGTCAAAAGAATCAGGTCCTTTGAACGATTCTCAACACACTTCAGGTCTTCTTAACACGAGCGCGAAGCGCGAGTTTTATCGAGAGTGGTGTAACCGTACAATTAGATTGCTTAAGTGTGTCACTTTGCTAGAAGTGCAGACTGATTCAAAACGATGGCACATGCAGGAACTTATTAAGCGGGCAAAAAGAAATTTTTTATACCTTGCAGAGATAGGAAAAATAGTCGTGCGTCGCTTGCGGATTGCTCTGAATTACTTCAAAATACTCCAATCGCCACAATTTCTTCAGATTCGAAGAATTCAGATCATTGCGCAAACGTTTTCTTGATATTGTTGAGCCCTACGATCATTATTAAAAAAGTTAGCAGACGCACGAAAAAACGTTCACAAACTTCTCTGTAGAACTTGACATCGACTGTGTCTCTTGGCTGTGTGACCCGGTTGATAACAGTCACTGAAACTTTGCAGAAATTGGCGTGTTTAATGTTGAACTGGCTGTTCATTGTTCGATTGCAATGTCAGCAGATTGTGCAATTCATTAGCGTTACATGTTCCAATGTTTCCTTTCTAGTCAAACAGAAGAAGAGACGACATGTCTAATTCTGTGGTTGTAACCGAATTGTCGCCACAGTTATCTACCAAACTGACATTACTTCCTGGATGTATGAGTTGGATGAATCATAGATATCGTAGCGCGTGACCAATGATTTCTGAAACCGTTTCCAAACTATCGACAGGCAGATTTTCATTTTTAATTAGTTTGTCGGTTTGTCATGGACTCATAACGCTCAATTTCTACCCAAGATTGCTGCATTTAGACAGAAATCCATGACTTTGGTAGGAAGCATTATTTCTCAACCTACCCGAAAGTTCTATATCTCTCTCTGTTGTGTTTTCTAATCTTTTAGTAGCTAGCTTCATGATTAACTGTCAGTTGATATTGTTATGATTTAGGGAATGAACGTCTTATGATACAAAATGATCAACTAGAACACGGCAACTTTTCTCCTTGGATATCAGCACTTCAGGCGGATATTCTAATATTTGAAATGTGCATTCTTACCATTAGAATGAACAGGGACAAAGTTGAAAGATCTCTATGTTTGAAACTCATTCATTTTTTGATCTAGCTGTTGAATTGTTAAGGTAGAGTTTCTGCAATTACATAGAAATCGGTTCAATGTGCTGCATCAGACTTGCAAAGCAGTCATACTCGGTGGTCTCACAACTGTGGATGCAAGTAAATTAGAACACGCTGGGATGTGTTTCTCTTTCACCGCTACTGTGCGACAATCTATAATAATAAGGGACTAGAACTGACATGAGCATGGAAGACAACAGAGCGTCAACGACTTGTGTTACTATGACAGCGGTAACAAGGATTGACTATGGGAAGGTATCGGCAGCTTATCAGTGTACTTTGCAATTGTTTGCAGCGCAGATATTTTTTGGCATTTTGATAAAGCAACAAAGCTTGCTACAACGAAGCCTTCATGATTGGAAAATATAAATCAGGTAACTGCTATTATTTAATTTCCTCTCGGAAGAAAAGAAACAAACACCTTCATCTGCAATAAAGTCAATTTAATAAAGTCTCCTATCCACAAGCCTCGTTATTTCAGCAATGCATCTACAGTCTGAATATTTGATGAGACTGAAGATGATCATTGGTCTTTGGCAATTTTAAATCAACGCTCCAAGGGTGGTCTGTTTTTCCGGGGTGGGGGTAATTGTGAAGCATAGAAGAGTCCAGAAAAAGAAGTGGTGGGGAAGCTCTTAGTGTAGTACATGGCATTGGAATGTAATTGAACTAATGCGGAACAATTTGCAATTATAACTAATTATACACATTTCATGAGTATTTGACACAAGTCTGGCGAACCGTCGCGGACATGCGTCGTCATGACAACGATACATGAAAGATGATGACAATGCACAAGGTGCTCCACCCTACGGACGATGTTGATAGACTATAACTGCCAAGATGGATGGGACGATGCGATTTTTATTAAAATCGATCATGTCATCAACGAAGAGAAACGTCTTTCACACTGTATCTGTAGCAGGATCGTCGATCCCTGATCGTTGCATTAAGCAAAACCTGTCAAGAAAATATCAAATCATGGATGGTTAAGGTATTTAAAGACAGTAAGAACAGATGGCAGCAAAAGCGTTACATGGTCAATATCTGAGATAAATGAGGGATAGTACAACAGAGAAAACTTTGCATGGCTGGATGACCCAAGTCGCGCTAAAAGTAGAGACCAAAGCATTAAGTATAGCCGCCCAAGGTCAAGCACTGACCACAAAAGCACAAAAGAAATTTATAATGAAAACAACAACATTTTGTAAGCGCCCGCCCCGATCTAACCGCATCCCTAGCAGTGCTGTGACGCGTCATCTTCAATCTTGCTCGACTGACCCCTTTGTAGGCCCTCGGTGTGTCTCTGTTGTGCACAGATCTGACAGCTTTTCTAAATTGAAAGCCCTGGACGCTGCTAGCATTAAAACTTTCAAGCCAGATCTGTGTAACCAGAAAGAGCATGTCATGACGTTGCAACTGCCCTTGTTTCAGCTTCTTCCTCTGCTCCTATTGGCTGTCACTTTGTTGCATCATATATTCATTCATTTTACAAGTAGTCAATCATTGCAACGTACATGCTTGATGAGAGCTCGTGAAAGGTACTTCGCGTTGACAATATGCGCACAGCATGAACATCGCTTTGTTTTTTATCTACAAGGTATCGAAAGGGCGAGAATTCTTCAAACAACAACATTGCAAAATGCAAGCGGTGCCACAAAAAGGATGAAACTGTAGCCCACATCGTAACAGTCAGTTGCAGTCATTCGAAGGCAGTCAGTTGACTCCAACTGAGTATACAACCAGACACAATGACGTTGTGAGAATAGTGTTCAAAATTATATGCCACCACAACAGCATCAAAACCGAAAAGGCATGCTGGAAACACAATCCATGGAAAGTTGCTGAGAATGAGAAAGTCAAGATTCTCTACGATTCCGGAATTCGGCGAACAAAAGAATCATTTACATAATCACATTAATAGACAGAGAAAAGAAGGAAGTCAAGTTAATAGACATCTCAATCGTAGAAGATAGAGGAACAATAGGAAATAAGAACAAAGAAAAGGAAAAGATTCAAAAACACGAAGACCTCAGGAGCAAAGTGCAAAATTGTGGAATGCGAAACAGAATTTGCACCAATTGTCATCGGCGCGCTTGCAGCAATAACTAAAAAGTTGAAGACTAACTCTACAGACTGACGGGTAGTCATGTTCTTCATAAGTTGCAGAAAGCAGCGCTTTTTGTCAGTGCGCATAATCCTTCGAATGTACCTATAGGTCTTCCACGGGCTTGATAAGTCTCCGAGATCAGGCATTTGTTACCGACCATTGTATGGAATAAAAAATAGTAGAATACTTTCATTTCATGAACAGTGGGTTACTTTTCCAGCTGAACATGTGACTTAGCAGCCTCATGTGAACAAAATATTTGAATATTGAGCATCTCTTAATTTTAAATCGGGAGTTGTGTGGATGTTAAGAAATAGAAATGACAGTTTATCATGCCTGTTCCCATTTTTCGTGGATGCAATTGAATAGTTACTTATTCTATTTATATTGTGCTTAAACGTCTTGTCAGTAGTGTGCTGAAAGTAGTATTTAATGAATACCCGTCGAAATTTCACTTGATATGAAAATAAGATGTCAAAATATCAAAATATCAAAACCTGTTAATTGCATCTACAGATGAGCTACAATGTAACTGATAATTTATTATTTACACAATAATGACCGACGGTTCATTTTTGATTCAATGATGACATATTTATCATCATGTGATAAATTAAGATGAATGACATATTTGTCTTGAACATGAACCTGAGCACTTGCAAAGAAGAGGTGCACTCTGCCGTCGAATCGACATGCACTTTCAAGGACAATGTGAGTTTGAACCAGGGATGCGGAGTCCTGTCATTTTGATAGGACTCCGACTCCGGGTGACAAGTATATATAGCCTAGTTTTTTTAAAATAAACTAGCAACCTACATCATAGATCACCATAGGCTTACCTGAACCTATTTTTAGTAATTATTGTTGCATCAATTATCAATCATTTTCGATGAAAGTTTATCAAATGTCGCTTTAACCCATTAAAGTCCGGAGGCGATGTATATAGTATTTTATTCAATAAATGGTCGGAATATGACTAATGGCTTCTTCTTATCATATAAACACCGATTTATTTATATTCTCTCAGTGAAACCCCTATAAATTGATTGTCGTCAAATGACGACCGTGGACGCTTTCAATATCAAGACACAACATTTAGAAGCTTTCAATTGAAATCAATTTTTTTTATTATGCTGTACTCTACTTTTATCATTACTTAATTGTCAAGAATTCTTATTGCAATCCTTTATAAAATACAAAAACAATGGATATTTCACACATATATGTATTTAATTCAAATTCGCAAACCATAGAAGACATGTTACTTTTAGAAGACAAGTAAGCTTACTTTTTGTGCCATGTTGAAAAGCACTCAATATGAAGACCTTTGTCACACTGCAAACATTCTTTGCGAACGGTTTTAGAGCACACAGTACATCTTCTTTGCTTACCATTTGTATAGTTCTTTGGATGGTATGGAGAACGTTTGTTTGAGATGCGGCTATTTTAGAGAATTTATTGATTATTATATTGATATTATTCATCCGTGGAAATTTGATAGGTTGAATTGAACCCTGACCTTGCAAAAGAGATGAAGTAATGAAGATTCTGAAAGCTAGTAAATCTATTTTGCTGTCGTTTGGATTGATGAGTTTATATAATTCATGTGAATTAACTACAGCAACATCCAACATGTGTAAAAAGAGACAGAAGTACTATTTCTTGCCTTTTATGGAAATTCTGTATCGCTGAGTCTTCCAGTCTGATAGATCGACACCAAACATTCCATTGTTATATTTCCTCAAAACTTGTGGCATTTGAACGGTTGTCATCATACCTTTGATTCGCCGTTTCACAACCGTTGCTGGAACTGTTCCAAAACAATTTGATAACACAGTAACAACGTTGTTATCTTTCCAACCTACAGCAATTACACCACTTTTCTGATCCACTGTAGCTTCCATGTTACCTTTTTCTTTCTTTTTCCATTCTTGTTTTGGTGTCAATGGGCAGTTTGATATTCGATTCATTCGCACGGTCCCAGTGGCATTTAATTTTTGTTTAGGTAATTCCTGCATGAGAGACAGGTCCGTGAAGAAATTATCAAAGTACACTTCGCTACCTGCAGGACATGATTCAGTCATACTCAATACTACCTTTGCTCCGAGATTCCAGTCCATATACTTTTGTTTCGCCATTGCTTCTCTACCTTGGTAGATTTCAAATCTGTATGTATATCCTGAAACATCACATAAGGCCCACTCCTGAAACCCAAACCGTATGGGTTTACCTCGGATGAATTGCTTCATAGGATGTCTACCGAAATATTCCACTATCTTTTCAGAAGACTGACATCCAAAATATCCGAATTGTTGATAGTTTCTGTTGAATCAATCTACCAAAGGAAGGATTTTGTAGCACCGATCATCACATCCATCTGGAATATTGCTGTTGTCATTGAAATGTAAGTATTTCTTTATCTCCTTATAGCAATATTTTCACATGGAGTTTCTGACAATGTCACAATCAAGTTTTCATCAGTACTCCAATAAAGAGTTTCTCTTGGATATGATCTATGACCGGATAGAATCAATATTCCAACGAAGAGCTTGATGTCCTCCACCGTACACTGGAAAGTCAGATCGTTCTGTTGTCTTGCATGTGCTACAGTTTCATCTCGCACTTTTTCAAACACTTCATGTGACATACCGGTAAGTGAAAATAGTTCAAAAGGATTCTTAGATAATAACTCACGCAAACTTTCCAAGTCTTCAGTATTATCATAGGCAGGAAAGCCTGTCGGTTGTTCCGTAGACATTTGATTTAGAATCCAATTAGCCACGGATTTCTTTCTTTTTGAGGAATCAGCATTTGAAACAGTTTTTCCGTGTAAATGATTTTCCAATTTACCGGCCGTATCACGAAGATTTTGTTCTGGAGATAGACGTCATCGTCGATTGCCTCACAATCACTGACGTTATCTACACACTCTGGAGGAAGCTCGATTATATCAACTATATCGGTTTCTTCAAATTCGTCGTCGTCAATTTCTGTAATCATTTCCACAGCCTGTTCCAAAGATATAGCCTGCTTCATAGTTCAGTCACACAAATTTAGATGCACAGTTTTGAAAATCGATATTATATTTACGCAATATAGTCTACAGGCAATATTCGCTAACTACACGAATTGAGTGAATATCACAGACGAGAGAGAAATAGACAGCGCACGCTAACACTTGAGTGGGCGAGTGGTGTCATGCGTTGAGACCGTCTACCTTGGTCGATCGATGATTCAGCGTTTGCATGGAGAGACGGAATTCCCAGACAAAACACACAGTCAAAAAAGTGAAACGAATCACAGATGAGATAGATACACGACGGTGGCGTGTCGACAGAATGAATTTTACAAGATACGATTCATCCTTAGCTAGATGTATACACTCTAAACCAGCACCTCCTAAATCACACACTAAAGCCAGACACGGTTATTGTTCTCTTTAGTACGTCAACATTCTATATAGAAGCTGCAAAAATTGTGTGAAGAAAAATTTATTTCATGAAAATGCACGTGATATCGAATAGGGCCACGGTCGTCAAATGACGACAACTACAATAATCAGTTTCTGTAACTAACAAAAATTGAGTTGAGCTAAATATGAGATCATAATTCATTCATTTGACGTATTTCCGTTACACATTTCCAGTTTTGTATTTATATAAAATTTCTTACAAAGATCATTAATCAATATGATAATGTAATATATAAATGTGAATTTATGACGAATTCTTGGTATATTGAATAATTTAAAAGTAAAACAATCTTGATCCCTAGAATATATCAAATGGTTTATAAAGTCACTAGAAATTCATCATATAAATACATATTTTTGTTTAATACAATCACATATGTATTTAAAGATTTGTCGTCAAATGACCACCGTGGACGTAAATGGGTTAAGTTGGATGCATGCGACTCGGCTCCTCCCATCTTGTTGATATGTGCTTCACACGGTTTTTCTCCAGTCTCTACCAGGGCGGAAAATCCCCATCCTTCTTCAAAAAATATGAGTACACTTTCGATTTTAATATGCACTTTGAAGGGGCCATCACACACGATTAACGTGAGGGTAAGAGGTAATGTTCTCAAACAAACTAATATTTCGTTTTTGTCTCTGATGTGACCTTTGGTGAGTAGATGTGATCGAGGCTAGGAAGGCTTGTCTTCTCTATTTAATCACCGAGTGTAAAGACTATCTCTTTTTTCAATATCACGGTTTAATCCCTTGACTATTACAAGCTTTGCATGCACTGCTGTCTCTGTACCTTTGTTTGACGGAGAAAGTTGACATCAAGACAGTGACAGCTATGCACGAGGATAAATGATTTGTTTGTATTATATTTCGGATCTAGTTATAGTCCGGAGTCCTATCATTTGATAGGACGTCGACTCCAACTCCGCATCCCTGCTTCAAACTATTAGCGATTATCGAATGATCGTCAACAACATCACGTGTTTACGAACTGAAAATTAAGTATGCTTTTGGTTCACTGTTATCAGCACACTTTCCCTTCACTAGAATGCAATAATATGCACTTCATCACGATTGGTTTCAGAAGAGCCAGAGCCAATCACATAATACATCATTACAGAGAACAATAGGCTAGAGCAATTCATTTCCACTGAAAGAAGCAAAAACATTTAGTGCGAGTGCAACTGACATTTTCTTCCTAAATTCTTTGCGATGTAACTTGCAAGACGATTGGAAGTGCAGTTTAGGAATTGTTGTTTTGATAATGTTGGTTAAAAATCTAAAATTTGAAAATAATAAAAAGTTCATGCGTAACTTTAGGAGGAAAACGTCAATAGCTCTCGTACTATACAAAAGTTTGCTTAAATGTGATGTTTATTCAGCAAAGTCTCTCGATTGGCCTAGTCAGTCATAGTTAGGCAATTGACCGTCTACACATAAGGCTTGTGATTTGCAATAGCTACAGCATTTTTGGGCTTCGTTGAAAGGAAGTATATTATGTCATGCATGAGTTGTATTGATGTAAAAAATAATCCGTGTCCTAACAGTATCATTTGTGCTTTATACAGTTGGGTGTTCCAATCTTTGAAGTTTGTGAAATATTAGCCAAATCTATAGGACCCTATTATAAACTTGGGACAAGTATAGCATATTAGCGTAACCCAAGTTGTTGAAACGAGATCCAAGGACCAACCTTCCATGCAGTAAAAAGCATCTGCCAGCAATTAGCAATTACTGAATCGAAATTTGACGTATTTTAAACAGTCGATTTCAAATTGTGTTCATTATTATCCTTGCATCATTATGAATATTATGCTGCAAAGTTTATTTTGATGCATGACCCAAACATGCGTGTGCACAGTGTCGTCAGCTGCCGTCAGAAGATACAGACATATATCTTTCTTTTGCGAGAGCAGTGGGATAACATAAACAAACGTGTTTCACTCGATTAGGAGCAGTGCACGATAATTAATTAGTTGATTAATGTCATACATACATAAAACCTGTAAACAGTATACCTGCATATTAAACTATGATTAAATACTGCGATTACTCACTTACTTATCATTTTGGGGGAACGGTTAGCAAATATGCAGGACCAATGCAACCGTCACTGAAACAGGGAGGTGGGCGATATTCTTAAAATTGAAAGTTCAATTACCGATTATGCAATCCGCCAATGCGGTGCGAAAAAATGAATGATTCGAATGTGAAAAAATAAGCCCCGTATCACGATCATCCAATTTTCCATGTAGAATATCAGTTAAAAAGGAATTAACGTGTTATTAATATTTTTAGACAGGGGTCGTTATTGCTACTAATTGAAATCAGGATTATTTATGAGAATTTTCGATAGTTTTTCTGTTATAATAGAAATAGACGTCAAGCACCATAAGATCTGGCACAGTACCTAATGAAAAACATAACCGGATGCCTAAATTTTCGTTGCGAAGTAAGTACCGGTGCAATACAAAGGATAATCTTAAGATATATCTTAAATCTTATAAGATATATCTTAATATTATAATCTTAACACTAGAAGGACAAAGAAATTTCACTACCTAGAAGGACCAAAGCGGTCAAAATTGACCGGCATATCTTAAGTAGTTTACTAAACTATTTTCATCCACTCAATTATGATTATTCACTTATATCATTCCATCAGTTATTATTTTAATCATTACCCATTACTTCCGATGTCATGATATCACAATTAATCCTGTGTTGCATAATATTACATGTACATGTTATCATGTATGATGATGTGATTACAAGAAATTGAAAAAATAATGATAGTTTGATGATTTAAAATATTCCATCTAAGTCGACTACCACAGAAATTAGGTAGTTTACATGAAAGTTTCTTTTGAACATCCAATCGACTTATAAAGAATAGGTTAAAAAGTGGAACAATATAAACTACTTCACTTCAGTAGCAATGAAACATGACCAACTGCCTGTTTTTTACCATTCCGCAGCAACTTTTTTTGCACATTCCGCATTATGTTACAGATTTATTTGAATAGCAATACTGTCATTTTCTCCGCCAATGCCAACATTCTCGCGATTCTTGAATCGACTGCAATGCGTTTGCGGTAGGCCCACTTCTGCTTTATCTATGTCTGCACATTGTCTTGAAATACAAGTAGTATAATTATGCTGTCGCTGCGATCAATCGTATGTAGCTGTCATTCGAAATAGTATCGATGAATCTATTACCGCCATATGAATGAGGTTGAAAAACACCGCCATTGGCAAACGCCGACTACCAGCTTTGCATAAATGGTATCTCGATTTGTAGTCGAAAACAACAACTTCACATTTTGCAGTGTTGTAACATGTAATCGTTTCAGGAATCCTTTTTGGATGCTAATCAAATTCTTGATCAAGCACGTCTCTGGATCCGATCATTGCCGAAAGCCTTTGCCTGGAGGCACGTGTTCATGTTCGAAATCACAAGAACCAGTCCGTTTCATAAAAAGTGGATCATCCTAAAATTTGACTAAATAAAACATAAGTATGATACAGAAAGCATTTTTCATGTTATTTCATGTCCCTTATATATTTAAATGTCCTTATATAATCTGATAAGCTATGATACAGTAACGGTTCTTAAGAAGCTAATATTTTGTGGCCCTACCCTTATTGTCAATGACATTACCAATTCGTCTAGGCATTGATTCGATGATATCGTTGATTTTTGACTGATCTAACTTTCTCCACTCTCTTTTTAACAGTGACGTAAGTTGTGATACGCCATCTGTAGGTAGCAGTGAACGACGAACGTTACGTTTTAGAATACTCCATACATTTTCTATGGGATTCAGATCAGGAGAACGAGCTGGCCAAGATAATGTCCTAAGCCCTAATTGAGACTTGCATAAGTTGACTCTACTACTCCTGTGACACGTAGCATTATCATCCATAAATAACCAAGTCGATGGATCACCAAGTTAATCTGTCATTTGGCCAATGTTCATTCGTAAAACATTCACATAGCGTTCAGAATCCATGGCTCCTTGCTGTATGTGAAGTCTTCTACGAATAGTGGATTTAGAAATAGACGAGTATAGTGCAGCCATCTCAGTTAACGAGAGACTTGGATCAACTTTAACAAATCTCAAAATTAGGCGGTCTATACGTTTGGATGTTTTGCGTGGACGGCCAGAGCCCTCTTTACGACAGAGTCGAAAATCATCATTATGCCATCGATGCACATTTGTGTAAAGGACATTTAGTCGCTTGCTTGTAGCTCGCAAAGAAAACCCTGACACTTTGCCTTTTGTGAATGCGATCTCGTTATTGTTCATTTGTGCTTTGTATTGTTTTCAACCGGCAAGAGATAGATTTCTAGCTGAAAGCAATCAGGAGTGCTGCCAACACCACCGCAACGAAGTCAGGAAGCTATGGAACATGAAGTCCAGTTAATCACATGTAGCAGTTATATTATTGTTGATGAATAATGTTGCTATACTGGCTCTGATTGACCGATTTTCTTTATTTTTGTTTTGCTTGATAGCTTTTGGCTTGTAGAACAACATATTACATAACAAAGGAAACAAATGTAATTTTGTAAGAGTGAGGTATGATTTTGTGTGACATTGCTAAATGAAGATCAAATTATCTACTACTTTTTTTATCTATAACAGGAAAACAACTCAATATTCATGCTTGAAATTTCCAACAATGATATTAGTAAGCACAACTGACATATCTTCCAAATTTCAGAAAAATTCGTTTAAGTTTGGCGGAGTTAGACAAAGTTGAAGTTAAGGCGATGTTTAAGGGTGATCCATTTTTTATGAAACAATCTGTATCCATTCAGTCCTTGAACGTGATGCTACCAGTGGCGTCTTCTCCGTACCTGGGAGGCCTTCGGCGCATCCTAAATAATAATTTACCAACATTTATAAAAATGAAAAGTGTCATCATTCATTATATTTCATTTAAATTCGATAGCTTCTCGTAGTAGCTGTCCGTCTCAAAATCAGACGCTCAACCTCAAGAGTGAACAGTTTTGCGCGTGCACGAACCACAGCTGTTTTCTTCTAACGATTAGACACACATGCTAGTCGTGTGTTCAGACGGAGCGAAAGCGAGTTGTGTGCGTGTGAGGCAGCAAGCGCACGCGCCCGCACTAATATTGGCTCTATCGATAGACATAATGCTTTGCCTTCTCCAATTTTTGCAATGAAATTCTCCGTTATTCTTGATCGAAGCTCGGTACTTAAATGTAGAAAGGGAAACGCAATCCAATTGTTCCAGTCCTTCGTTACTCGTCGGAGAGGTCACTACGTCAACAATAGCAGCTGACTGACGTTCAGATAAGACTGTGATCAGATGATGAACGTTCGCCAATGAATGCAGAGTAATGCATCTGACTCGAACACCCAGATTCTGTAGAATTCCATAATTTGTTTTTACGTGATTGATGTGACGCTATGTTTAGTACTGTAGATGAGCTCATAATCACACCTTTCGTCCGAAAGGAATATACTGAAAAGATGACAGTCGTCAAGCAAGATAGGCCAACACCTGATTTAAAAATTGAAAGTACTCACAAAGAAAGAAATAAGAGATACCGTACACAAGACATTTTAATGCATCAAAGTTCAAACACATGAGTGGCTGAACAGCCGTGAGAAACGCAAGAAACTGTTTTCCTTCCTCCTTTTTTCTCGAGAAAATGTCGTCTGGACAGAGAGGGGATATAGTAATCTCAGCTCCTTGAGTAATGCGGTTAGGCGACATGAGCAATTAACTTCTCATGTGCAATTGACTTGGCATTAAAGAATGTTCGGGAAATTGTTATTAAAAATTCATCTTTTATGAAAATTAATGTTACAACATAAAAAATGTCTGGTATAGAAATAATATTCCAATGCCGAGCGAAGGCCTGTGGTCTGGGAGCACGCGACGCCACTGGATGCTACAGAAGTTCAGTTGTTTCGTGATCAATTTTACTGTCACTGTCAGAGTAATCCGCATGCTAGTCACTATTTTGTTTGTCTTCGTCGTCGTTCGAATCACTCCAATCAATTCTTTGCAACTCAGACAGTATCTGATTAGCAATGAGCCTTCTTGGCTACTCATTGCTTCGATCACCTTTGGCCATACGGTTGCTAATGAAACAGTCATGATTTCTACACAGTCAGTGAGAATGATCTTATTTATCATCTCCTCTCCACGGTTCTTGGTTGCTTGTTTGAAGATCCATCAATGTTGATTGTTGGCATACCAAAGGAATTTGTGCAAAATTGAAGCAAGAAATGATATTCACTACGTGTTTCTGCAAATCGAATTTTCATGAAATTGTGAATATGAGGGATTTTTGGAAATGAATCGCCATGGTTCAGCTATAATAAAATATATGATATGGCAGAGGGCGGGAGGACCATAATTCAATGCGAATGTAAAACCAATTTCAATACTCTCCCGATATCTTTAATGCCGAGTAAAATGAATAGAAAATAAAAATCGCCAGACGTTTCGGGTCCAGACCCTTTGTCAATGGCAGAACACTTAATTAAGTGTTCTGCCATTGACAAAGGGTCTGGACCCGAAACGTCTGGCGATTTTTATTTTCTATTCATTTTACTCGGCATTAAAGATATCGGTAGAGTATTGAAATTGGTTTTACATTCGCATTGAATAATAAAATAGAAGTCAAAGGTATAATGAATGATGCGTGGCCCATGGTTGACCTGTCCATGTAAAAATCATTACTCATGCGATGCATTTCACTCACTTTTAACAATGCAGCAATCTGGTTTGAGACTACACGCCTATTTCAATTTCTATTCGAAAATTGAATTCAAAGTGCAAAGATTCTAAGCAATATTGATAAGCGGTCATTTTTGACCGGTCCGCTCCTTGTAGGTAGGCACACATAAAACAAAGAAAGTGATAGGTCCAATCAAATAGTGATGCGACTAAAATGAAGCCACTATATATGTTCAAGAAAAGTCAAGACAAACTAAGTCGGAATATCGAAGATCATAGAAGATATAACACTTCGTTGTTTAACAGCGGTCAAAAATGACCGGTCGGTCCTTCCAGCGTTAAGATCATAAGATTTCATTGGAATGCATTCCTAACTTGTGCATGCATGCATGAATTAATTAAATCAATCATGTTTGTTGTTCTGCACATTATTCTGTTCAGTGCATCCAGATTCCAATGCATGCTCTGTAATACCAATTTTATCTGAAATGATCTAATTACAATGTAATATGATCTAATGTAATGAATCACGTGCAATAAATGCGCATCATTTCATGATTGAATTTTCAAAACATCAGAAATTACAACAGGAGGTAGTACTGGCATGATGCCAGTGTGAAAGTACTGTAACTGAGTTTTACCAGTTGATAAATACGCAGATTCCAAAAGATCTTAGATGTATTGTTAACTTCAACCAAAAGACTAAAGAGCTGTGACAGTCTATTAGAAAGGGCACAAACTAAAGGACGTTTAGAAGCAAATTTTAGTTTCTGATTATTTTCCTCTCATTACTGATCACGATGTTAATTGTTTTTTTCTTGTTCACATGTTTCTTCCATGTTTTCCAATGTATTTGGAAATAAGCATTTATTGACTTATTGACTTATTGATATAAGCAATATGCATATTACACAGTTAGATACACAGAATTAGATTGTTTAGGCGTATTACTTTGCCAGAAGTACAAACTGATGCAAAACGATGGCACATGCAGGAACTTACTAAGTGGACAAATAGAAAATTTTTTATACCTTGCAGAGATAGGAAAAAATAGTCGTGAGTCGCTAGCGGATTGCTCTGAATTACTTCAAAATACTCCAATCGCCACAATTTCTTCAGATTCGAAGAATTCAGATCATTGCGCAAACGTTTTCTTGATAATGTTGAGCCCTACGATCATTATTAAAAAAGTTAGCAGGCGCACGAAAAAACGTTCACAAATTTCTCTGTAGAACTTGACATCGACAGTGTCTCTTTGCTTTGTGATCCGGTTGATAACAGTCACTGAAACTTTGCACAATTTGGCGTGTTTAATGCTGAACTGGCTGCACATTGTTCAAATTTTGCAATTTTGCTCAGGAATATTCAGTAAGAGCGCAGCAGCTGCGGTTCTTATGTCTCTAATTCTGCCGAGCTCTCTAATGAATTCATACCAACTATGTTATTGACTTGCAGCAAAACGTTATGACTATCATTGAGATATTTTCAATAAGTTGTGGGAAGATGAAGCTGTAGCATGCAACTGATATTCGTGTAAAACCTATGAAGCTTTGAATACTGCATTTTCTTAATATGGCCGAAAATCGATTTTCCATTAAACGTGATGCAAATTCAAGTCTGGATTCTGGCGAACTAGATCATTGACACCGCAAATTAAGTGCACACAGTTAGTGCTTGTAAATTTAGATCGTGAGGAGTCGAACGATGCGAATAATACTTCCATTTGATGAATTTATCACGGAGAAACATTGAGTCAAAGACAAGTGCTGTTCAAATTGGAAGATGTTCAGTCATAAATGTGACAACGGTAGGTCGTGTGTTGCCTATTACGACTTTCTTCACCCATTGCGCGCACTTGGCCAATCACGTATGCCAGGGTTTTTTAGGAAAAACTTACAAGTGCGCAATATTTTACATTTCGAATTTGACTTCCCAGTGGTTCCCCTGGGCAGGGACTCTTCTGTGCATGAGATTCGCTGACGTTTTCAGCCATACTCATAATTAAACTTGATTTCATCTTTAATCCTTTTTTTTTAAAAATCATTTGTGCAATATACAACGGAGCTGGCAATTTTTTTATATAAATAGGAGGTAGGCTATCTGTTTGTCACATGTTTCATGACAATTTTAATGAGTTTCTCTCTATATATTTTCCTTGGGACATAATTTATTCTCTTGAAAGAGTACAGGCGCACTTAAACCGTGCACAGTAAAACCATCTAGATAAATCTGTAGATTCGATTTGCATGTTCGATGCCCAAGTTTTGCTCTCGAGGTTGGCGCAGTATGTTGCTGCTGCACCATGAGACTTGCCAACGGAACTCAACGAACTCCTCGATCCTCTTTCAACTCAAAAAGGCACCCTAGAGTAAGTATATTAGGTAGAGTAGCAACTCAGCACTTATTAAATCCCCAATGTGGATACAGTTTCGATTTTATTGAATGAACTCAAGGTGAACACAATTTGGTATTGTTACCAAATTACTGCAAAATATGCAAGTTACTGCAGTTTTGAAGAAATTACCATGGAAGTGACTGATCATGATAGCAATGCATTAGGAAGTATTTTACAGATCCTGCGTGTCATGACAGCCTTGGAGAGGTAAAATGGTTTGTTAAATTCGCAATTCGAAGGGTTACCAACACTTTAAAGCTCAACCTCAAGAGTATTTTCTTATACGTGATCATATCACAATCAACCTGCCACTGGTGGAGCAAAATACCATAATCAAAGACACTGATTTCAATCAACCCTAAAAGGTGTAAATCCGGATCCACATCACTATTCAGATTTAAGAAATGAAACGAATTTTGTGAATCATAAAGTCATGCCGATGAAAATTGAATTAAAAACATGAAATTTCAGCAAAGAAAGGTGCAATAGGATCTCGACTTTTCCTTGAAGACTTCCATTCAAATGCAGTTCATGAAATTTCCTTGATAATCAGCATAATTTCCGCTTAATAAAAGATGTTTCTTAGCAAATATTCATTCCTTTTGATATCCAACTTGTTTCATACTACTTATAAAGGGGCTTCATATCGGTAGTATACTTAGCTTTTTAATTTGGCTTTTTAGAAACTGGTGAAATATTATTTTGACGGCAGGAACGTTATCTCCGCAAAAAACTGAATATTTTCATATAGAAAATTTCACCGCATACAAATACTTTTTGAGTCGCTCTACCTATATACTTACTCTATGATAAGCACCAGCAGTTGAAACAATAACTTAACGCACCAGCAGTTGAAACAAAACATCTCATCGTCTTCATTTTCGAGATAGACGTAGAGTTTCAGGAGCATGCATCTCGATAAATACAAATTAGAACAGAAATATGTTATTTAGCGTGAGAGAAGCTAGTTTGATGCGATGAAATAATGTTTCAAGATGTCGCACCAACTTTCTAATGTTCTGTTTCTTCTGTGATTGCACATCAAAATCTATCAAAAGAAAGCAGCATTATAGGAGTATGTATGATGAATGTATCATATTTGAAGAGTCCTCACTAGATACGCATGCCATGTAACATGAATGTTGCGAACTGCTTCTTAAACATTTAAAAAAATTACTAACTTATACATGTAATCAAATCTACTTTGTCTCAAATATGACTCCCAGAATCCTGTATTCCGACCTATATGAATAACAGCCAAGCAAAACCAAACTCCCTTTTCTTTTAATGTCCACCTTGTTTCTAGCGACCTTAGTTTGAAAGTTGAAAGTGCGGAACGCCGTGGTGTTGTTAGCTTCTGCATAATTTTAGCGCTAACAGAAATCGACTTAAATAGAAAGATGATCTGGATTTTTTCTTTGCTTCTATAATAACCATGACCTCCTGTTGTTTGGTCGACTATACGAATTGTGCAAGAATTATGTGTTGCTTAGCCTCTCTATTGAAAGATTATTCCATATCTCATTGTAATTTCATCTCATGGGATAGTTTATATAAAACATGATTGGATTTCAATGCAACCACATCTATAACAGAGCGCTCACTGCCTGAGCACTTGACAGTGGATCGTGGAGTATTGTCTGAAGCTAACGGCATGCGATGATTTTTGTTGACGTTGTGCGTCGTCAACCCCGGCCGGTCGGTTTTAATTACACCCATCTGTTAGAACTTTCTGCCAATGTATTCCCAATTTTTTGTGTATTTATCTAGATTTTGAGCAGGCTTATCTAGATTTTTTGAAATGTTTTAAATATAGATAAGCAGATTTCCCTTGTTAAAATACTGGTGGTACTTTTGGAATATTTTCCACGGATTTAAGCAATTATTTGAGCTTTCCGAAATCTTGCCCCGGTACAAACTTGTGGGCACAATTTCTGTGCTTGGTTGACATTTCTGCAAACTCTATATTAATCCCGTGGTAAACATACGGAAAAGCCACAAAGCGTGTGTTTCAATGAGAACAGAAAATCGCAAAACAAACCCCAGGTTAAAAGTCCGAAATAAAAAAATTAAAATCCGAAATAAAAACACATTATAATTCATGAAAGCAAATACAGTTATGTTTGAGATAAATAAGTCAACTTGATAGCTCGAAAGTTAGCGTTTTATTGAAATGATGTTCATCAACTTAGTTCATGAAGTTGAGCTAGTTAGAAGTTGTGTAAATATTACCAGGCAAGTAGCAACTATGACATACGGCATTAATTTCACAGTAAATCGAGTCTCGATCAATTACTCTAAATATCACGCTATCCATTAGAGTGTATATGACTGATACTGTTTTTGAAAGTAGTATGCAATATATGTAATTTTTGCTAGATGACTTAAAGCTCTACATACAAAAGGCATACGAATGAGGACGAATTTGCATAGGATCTCGTTTATAAATCATACCAACAACTCGTATTTCATCGTATAACAGCTAATCACAGAGAATGGCTCGTATCTCTATATATATATCACATGCGAAAGTAAGTATGCCTTCGTATGAAAAACATACCAGAGCTCTGTAAACATGCGGGAATCTCGTATCAAATGTTAGTTCCAAATTGCATGTAGTTTTCGTATCCAGCGATTAATAGTGTGGTTGCTTGTCGTTTTCGATAACAAATGCATACTAAGCAAGGCTTTCAACCCATATGTTTTGCTTAAAAAGTTGCAAAGGTCTTCTCCTCACAGCATTATTCTATTTCAACTATTCTGATTTCTGTAATAGCTTGCTGCAGAATTAACTGACAACAAAGCTAATCAGATTCATGATGTGGCCCGGTTATAAAAACGTTTGCCCACCTTAGAGCTAGATGGCTGGCATGCAGCATGCATACAAGTTGAGGCACGCATATGTACATCTAAGAAAGTTACCTTCATTGTCCATGACTCGGTGTCCTACAAAATTTGTTTCATGAATCGCTAACAGTTTCTCTGCTTAAATTACATGTATGTTCTCTGCTAGAGCTTCCCAATCCATAAAGGCAGTGGCAGAAGCAACGCACCGCATCACCCTGGCTTCCAGACAAAAATAATGGCACTCTGATGTTTAAGGAGAATAGATCTCTTCGAATGTGCACCTGCAATATAGCGCAACAGTATTTAAGCCTCATATTTGACAAGCAATCATAAGGGTTTGCACAATCGTTTTGCAAATTTCAATTTTCAACAAATGTCTTGATATATTTTTTACTGTAACGTAAGTTATTGTAATTATCATTATATCTTGACATTCACTCAACTTTCGGCAGCGTTTTTAATTTACCGCTTTTCCTGACTACCATTTTCAACTGCACAAATCAGGAAAAAAACTGCATATTTAAATTTAGAACTGCACAAATTCTGCACGTTAAAAAACCCTAACGAAAGCTGAAGGGAGGCGAATCCCGCCACATTTTGCTACCACTGCTATACATTGGATGAGATAGAATTGCGTCACCTCTAGTGTAACCGTCACAGACGAATCCATCTGTGTGACTGAGATAAAGGCTGTGCTTGTAGGAGAATTCATTAAGTTCGCACTTGCCTCTCTTTTTCCGAGGAGGAAATCAAGTAATAGCAGTTTTCTGATATGATTTTCCGGTCAGAAACTTACATTGAGGAAAAGAACAATGCCGGCGCTGCTTGTGAATGGAACAATGAAACTGCTTATCGAAATTCAACAATGGAGAAAGTCAATGATGTCATCGAACCACCCAATGCCCGAATTGCCTTAATTTCTTGACAGTCCGGCCGATTGCGGTTATCAGTGGATGATATTCCGATCGATAATTTGATTGAAGTTTGCATAAGTGAATATCTATGTCCGATTGCCCACCGCTGGATACAAATATTTACTTGTCTGTTGAATAATGAACCGCATAACTAGTGCACGTGGAGCCGTATAATGTATTTTGTGAATTTCATCCATGGCGTGGTTAGTGAAATTGTGTCACCTTAAGTCACCTTAATGGCATTATCTTCTAAAAGAAAAAAATAATATTTAATAGAATAATTAGATATTGAGCTGCATCTTCAGGTGAAAAATGGCAACAGACCTAAAAACAGCTGCCATTTTATCCAATATCAGGAATCATCAGCAGGCCTAGTTCACATCTCTCAACATCGACATAACTCCCTATATAAAGTTACAGCAAGTTGAGATTTTGAATTATCAAGTTAGTGAAATTTCGACGGGCATTCATTAAACATAACTTTAAACGCACGATTGTCAAATGCTTTATGAAAATAATTTATTATAGGCACACTAACTTTGGAGATTTGCTAGCAGTGTGCTGAGAGTGATATTTAATGAATGCCCGTCGAAATTTCACTAGCTTGATAATTGTAAATATATGAGGATTAAAAAGCTACGGAGACGACCGTTGGTCCAAACGTTTCACCGAATGGACTCCTCGCGGACGCGGACGTGCTGTCGGATATCCAAGAAGCAGATGGAGGCGGGATATCGACAGCTTCTACGGCGGCGTCAACTGTGGTGCTGCCGCGCGGAATTGACGGTCGTGGAAGTCATGGGGCAGGGCTTTTTCCAGAACCGACGGGACACATACAGGCTGCTCTTAAGCAAGTAAGTAAGAAGGTAAAATCTCATTATATGAAAGATGTCGCATTGTGATTCTCCCATCAGTGGCTGTGGAGATAGCACACTTGAATGTTAGCGTTCATTTGGTATCGCATGTATGAATGTAAGACAAACAAAATAGTTATCGATCGAAATTGCTACAACATGGTCAAGTGAGCATCTATGCGCGTAACCTAGGCTGTGCAAACCGGAATTGATCAGTTGGATTATTGGTATGAGATTTATTGCTCGACATAGTGCACACAGCCAGGACATGAGCTCTCACGTTGTCTTACATATAATTACTCGTACATTGAAACATCCATGCACTAGAAATTGGATTGATACATGCATACAGAATCTATTACATTGCATGTAAATGAATCTTGCACCGATGCCTAAATGACATTACAAAGAATTAGAAGATTCTATTTTAGCATGTGAGAGTGAGACTCAAACATGCTGTCAAACCCCAAAATTTCAAGCAGATGGAATTAATCTACAATTGGACGTGATTAAGCAAAGTGCAAGTTAAGTCGTCATTGGTAAATGAAAGAAGAAATCTTACTTCCATTGCCAATGACAAGTTAATTCGCACCTTTCAAATGCTAACAAATAATTTTCATAAGTCCAAATACTCAATTTGGTGCAGAGGTACGCAATCTTTCTTTAGTAAAATATTGGCCGTTGACCTTCATTTTTTATCTTAGATTTGTGCAACTTTTCAGTATACTTTACAATGCAATTTTCGTTAATCTTAGCTTCAGTTCTATTCAAAAATTAATTGCAGATGATTTAACTTTAAGACAATATAGTGTCGAGTGAAGAGTCCACAGAATGCAAGTTTGCATAATCAACTGTACGTAATCCTTATATGATTATGCATCTCCATAATCCATATAGTATTCATGTAAAAGATTTCCTGTAGAATGAAAGTTTTCAAAATTCGCAGGCGGCACAAATATTGTAGATAATCGAGCAATGAATAATATTATGATCAGAACATTACATGCACATTATATGAATTCACATCGCCGGCTGATGAAATACTATATCACATGAATCGACCTAGGCCACGATGTATATGCGGAGATTATAACTATGAGTCAACCTGAAACTACGGTCAGTGATTGATACCTGCGCAAAGCCCTTTTCGATCGAGTTTGTAAGCGAAGACGTTTTTATTGATGCATGATGCGACCATCAGCTTCTGGTTATCGATCTTGACGAAGAAAAGTGTGCTTGTGTTTTCTCTTGTGTCTAGTAAACAAGAAACAATGCGCACAGACATGGATGAAGGCAATCATGACTCGGTAGAGCAGTTGTTTGAGACTTCAACAGCCATAGTCACAGCTATCTGTTAGAATTTGGGAACTTGGACCTTGGATTTTATGTTTCCTCAACTGCAGGCCAGCTTAACAACTCTTCCTATAAATATTCTGTCTTTATATTAACCTAGCACTGCACAACAAATCCTCCACGGGCAGATATGGGCCGCGGGCCGCATGCAGTAATTTATCTTGTGTACCCCTGATTAGGGGACTTTTCTATTGATGTTGAAACACAATAATTTTCTTTGGTAATGGGAGGTACATGGAGTTTTAGACCCGGCAGTAGGAGTGTTAATAGTAGTGCTGTACAAACTGAATGCAAAAGTAAATCAAGCATTTTCTTGTAATACGAAGATATCATAACATAAGAGACTATTTTACTTGACAGAACGCATAGTTCGTATAAATCGTGTTCAATGCGTGCATGTTTCAAAATTCTCCCTCTTTAATTAATGCCAACAAATCAAAAACTCGATTTTATGTAAGCGGGCGCTCCGGGTCCAGACCATTTTTCAACGCAAAGGGATTCTGGTCCCTAAATTTCCGCATCAATGTAAAATGGAGTCTTTTATTTCTTGGGATAAATTTAAGAGGCAGAGACAACCTATATTTTGTTTCGAAAATAACTGCTGTAACAGTGCACCTCCCGATAGCTGCCATTACAGTTATCAATAATTCTGTAGGCTATATAATACTGCATTCTTGTAGTGTGTGAACATTTCCTACACGATACCTTTTGGTGATGGGGCAGCTATGAGAAGGAAAATTTGGGTCTCATGGCAACCATGATGATTAATGTCGAATACCTATGCATATGATTGAAATGAAAAAGGAAAATAAACTTTGCCTGTAAAGTTGCGGAATCTCGTTGAAAGTATCCAATCAGCGACATGATGCAGACGCCGTAAGAGAAACCATTGTGCACCAGCTCGCCGTAGATGACACGTCGTTTCTGATCCGATACTTCCGCCATCATTGTAAAGGCAGTTCCATAAAGACCTCCAGTTCCAATCCCGGCGAGGAAGCGGCAGATAGCGAAGAGCCAATACGTTGGAGAGAAGGCTGCTCCGTACGCACATGCCGTGACGTGAACAGCCGAAGTCAAGATGCCGACCAGACGTCCGAAACGGTCCGATATTAGCCCGTAGCCTACTGAGCCACACATGTAGCCAAGGAAGAAGAGTGTGCTGCTGAGCTCAGCGAGAAATGAGCGTCCACAGACCAGGAGATATCGACTGCGGATGGTGGAAGTGAACTGACTTGTATCGAAGGTCCAGGAATTACACGGAAGTTTGAGAGACGGTGTGTTATTCCTGTAGATGAAGCACTGATCGAGAACTATCGTCCCGTTACCGGGGATCTCGTCTGTAGTGTTCGATGGAAGGACACATTCATAGTCTTGCTTGTAAGCAATCAACACCGGCAGGGTGCACATCATCCCCGGAAAGAATTTCACCAAAGTCAATAGGAGAAAGACAATGAATTGATAGCGAGTTGCACCGCCGGCTCGCTTGGCTACGACATCGAAAGATGCTTGCCCAGATGGATGATTCCCAACCGTCATGATGTCCTGAATTCTCGGGAGACGAGATCTCAAATATTCAGAATTCCGTCATAAATATCACTCATCGTCATTGGGTGCGCACTAAACAGCCAATCACAGGTCTCGGTGATCATTAGAATTTGTGCTCAGCGTACTTGTGCATATCTAGATGCGGCGAAGCTCATGCAATGAACCGCGACAGCTGAATGTTGGTGACATTCTTTTATACTAGCTTCATGCGGTTTCAAGCAGATTTCGTTTTCATTCATCTTCCAGCCATTTGTGTCGTATTCTTCGAATCCTGTAAACCAGGAATGTTCGCGACAGTTTTTTTCGCGAATTTCGCGAAATGGGCTCGATTCGCCATGTTTCCTTTTGTAATTGTATTTAATCACTCTACACGATCATGACCTCATAACAACTTTGTATGTGGTATTGTCAATCAATAAGCTCCCTATTATCAAAAGTAGTAGGATAACATGTAGGCAAACAAAAACTTGCAAACACGCAATCCTTTGCAAATTGCAGACAGATGAATTGTAGACTGCGTATCAAACATTTGAGTTTATTTCCTGTAACTGAGGCTGTGCGCTAGCCGCTAGCTGCACCTGCTCGCACCGGAGCACCATTTGCGCTCCTTGAAATTTTAAATTGACTAATGAAAATAATAAATATACAGAATTGAAATTTAATTTAATTTAATAAATTAATTTAAATTAAATGCTCTTTAATAAACAGAACTTGGCAGAGAACAATTTTGTCGCCTTAATTATGGGCACGTATTCATAATTTCCCTTATCTAACCGATAATTTCAGTCTCGAGATGGCTTATTAGGTCCAGTAGTCCCTGTTAGGCCATATAGGCCTTCCTTACTGGTAACAGTCTTTAAGGTGCTATGACACTTGAGAGCTGAGAACCATGAGCGCGGTTTACTGACTGCAAGAAAATCAGCATTGACACAGCGAGATGACTGCACTTCAATGATAGACGGAGCAAGCATAGACATCAACCAAGGCTAAGCCAGAGAGAAAAAATAAATTGCTTTTGGATATACAAGGTAGGCTCGACGTTTCTATATAATCTTTGTCAAGAGCATGGAACTGAAGAAGTATACCAACATGGCATTTACAGAAGGGCTGAACCGATGAAATTCATTCGCTTCAAACCTTTCCTTATTTGCTCATTGGGAATGTTAAAATGTAGAACAGACCATGAATTATTAAAAACAGAAACATGGGCTATTGGCGGTACACAACAGAGGTAGAGCGAGAGCAATGTTCTTTGAGACACGAGCGAAATTGACATTCAGTTTCACCAACGTGCTGCTCATTGCATACATAGCATTTTAGATGATAATCATCATTCTTAATGACACATGAGATATTTACATGGGAACACGTTCTACAAAATTCTTTGGAAGCGGTGTGACTGCTTCATTGTTTGTGATGATATTGATGTATTTAATCAGCTTCATGACATTTGTAATAAAAGCAATAAAATAAGCAATCACATTGAATTTACTCAGGAAGACATGAAAGTTAACAAATTCCCATTTCTTAGGTTATCAGTTCTCAAACGTTCCAACTGTTTTGAGATTGGTCATTACATAAAAGTAGACTGCTCGGGTATTGGTCTTTGTAGTTATCCCGTTAATTTTGTTGAATCTACACTGTAAACCGTTGACTGATAATTAACACATTTATCCTACAAAATCTATTTTGTCGGTCATTGTTATTTCTTGTAGGATGATTGCCACTGAACACCTACAATATCTGACAAAAAGCGACAAAATGAATAGCAATGAATTATAGCTTAAATTTCATCAAAAATGTATTTTATGTTATAAATGTAAAATTAATTAAATTATGTCAAAATAAATCGAATGGTTTTGCCACACAATAATACAGATTGCCCAAAAGTCATGCAATCATTAATCGAAAAAATCAATCAATATTGAACAGTTTTTGTTTAGTTAATTTGCATACAAAGCATCTGTTTTGATGTCGGGGGAGAACCTTCAAATTCGTCGGATATCGCAGGATATTGGAGGTGACAATCGTCGGTTGATTTTGTCAGTAATTTTGTAGGATAATTGTGGGTCTACGGTTTACAGTGTACTTGTGATGAAGTTTTCAATTATTGCGACAAACGTTCGAAAGATGTCAAGAATAAGTTTGCACTATCTCTTCTTTTTGTTAGTGACATGAACTGTAGACAAATGAATGCTGTAAGGCGCGCTCACAGACCGATAACGATAACTACTCGCATAAAGATCAATTGAAATAAAATCGTTCTTCATGTGCTCTTCATTTTCTCAACGATAACAATTATAATGTAGACAACGGAGCTCAACGATAAAATGAAATATCGTCACGATTTCATCATTATCGTTATCGTGCTAGTGTGAGCGCTCCCTTGACTCGTAGAACTGGATTGTCCAAAGACGTTAAAATGATAGCAAGTCCTGCTGGACCCTCTCAAGACTAAATTTTAGTTATAAATCGTCAGTTATAGAATGGAAATTGTGAATATACGTCAATAATTACAAAGCATCTCATTGTAAGAGCAAGACAGAGATTTAAGAAAACAGAGCCATCAAGCTCGTTTTCGGCCACCTTCTGTTTATGGAGCATTCAATGGCTTGAGTAGGCCTCAATTCTACCTAGATACATAAATGATACAAGAAGACTTAAGTCAAGCGCTAGCGAAGTAATGGACAGTAATATTGGTTACTTAACAAGAAAATTTTTGATTAATTCCGAAGAAATGGCGCAAAAAATGTGCGTCCCACTTATTTTTGTCGACCTTGTACATCTGCGGATAACTGCAAGTGCTTTTGAACTAGATCCTGAGAAATTTAGCCACTTGGAATGGACATAATTGAGAAAACATAGCTGGTATTGCTGAGAGCCATGCGGGAGATAAATGCAGTAAATGAGACAAAATTGAAACGCATCGTTCTCAATGACTGGTGTGATCTATCTGTATCTGCGATTTCATTGGAGCAAAAGTGTTTACTGAGGTCCAATACCAGTCATTATACTCCGATTAGACTCATGATTCAGGGTGCTCCATTAATCAGGTTTCCTAGATCTTCAATATGTTGGTGATGGATTTTTTCTATGCAAGAAAAACTCGATCTTGAAAATATTGCAATTTTTGGCAGGTTAGAATACATACTGCCTGGACTAGTTGTGCAACATGGCGGCCAATGGCAGATGGCACTGGATGATGATGATGCATACATGCAGCTTAAATTGAATAATGAAAGGAAGTTAGCTCGTAACAGCCAGCCCCAGTCTCTGATCAACGATCGATGAGATAGTGACATGTTACCAACGGAATACCCATTGATATCACATCATCAGAAACCTCCGAAGTTGCAGAGTGGGACCCAGCTAGCCCAATCCACCCAGCACTAGATTAACAGCAGCCCTGCACCACCCTTGGAGGCCTTGATATGCTACAAAAATTGAAGGCACGCAGGGACACCCCATTAAGCCGACAAGGGACATTACTGCTCTTATGGGAAGGTCCTCACCAAACCTGTGTAATCCTTACTTCCAATAGAAACTGTGAGCAATCCTCCACATTATCACGGACGTGCTCACCAGCACTGACTCTGACGGCTCAGGGACACATTGCCAGTTACAGAGGTGTCTCCACAGTCATAAGCACTAGCTCGTAGGGGACGGGAACAGGCACGGCGGAACCGAGGGGGGCACCGGGGGCACGTCCCCCCTAAAAAATATCAACTTTTCATGCCCTTCTACCGTAATTTAATGGATATTCAAAATCTTCTGACATCTCACTGATTTGACAGTGCCAAAGATTGCCGATGAGTTGCCAAGTTGTAATTATCCACTTTTGTCTGCTAAGTACAATCCCATTCAAGTGAAAACGAACGCCGCAAAGCGTGGTATTGAGGTAATTATGTTATACTTGCCAGGTATTGGATAGAGCAAAACAATTTCAAAAATCTGACGTCTTTCTGAATCCGACGAGATGGACAGTACGGACTGAGTGCGCATCTGCCATTGTTGACAATTACAAGATATTGCGCAGCACACTCAGAAGAATATGTGACGAAAATTCAGATCACAGTAGCAGTGCAGATGGATTGTCTAGAAAAATTCTCGACGTTTTTTGGACTTTTGCTGGCGAAGAATATTTTTCAAATGTGTGTTGAAATGCAATGGTTTTACAAAGTCCGTCGGTGACAGCTCAAGTGACAGTGAACTTGATAGCCTCCCTAAAAATAAGTTACAGCAAACTCGAGATCTTTATAGTGATTTTTGCCAAACGAAAATTTTCAATTCATCGGTCCACTTGAGATGCCAAGGAGGATATCAATTTCCAGTCATCTGCAGCATGGAATTTCAGCACAATCCATGACCGATTCACCAGAATTCTACCGTCTACAATTCTGTGAGCTCATAGACTTGTGTCTCCTTCAACTCCTTGGTCGCCGTTTTAATTAGGCCACATAATGTGTCTTAATAGAAATTGAGAAACTACTCTTATCATCCTGTAACAGCTGAAACGGAAACTATCTGATCTGAAGCACTCATAAAATTATATGACAAGGATATCAATTTAGAGAATATTTATTAACCACGAGCTAGCAACATTTGGAGAGTGGTTAGAAGCAAGATTACGAATGTGAATCTATGAACACGATGTCATGTCTCTTCGCCGATCACGAAACAATGAAGACAATATTACCCCACATTTACTTGCTTGCACCACTTACTGTTGCGTCAGGTGGCTTTCAGCCCAGCAAAGACTAAGGACTTATATGAGATGCCGAATGTTACAAAAAAGATACAACAATCTGCTTCTAATAAACATCCATAAACAAAGAACAGACAATCTCAACTCAACAGACATCATAAAACAATTCATTCAAAACCAATCACAACGACTAAATTTTTTTGGAAAGTTTTGACTGACTGTACTTTGATTGGCATGAATTATATTCAATAGCACATAAACTTTCACAACATCGTGCTTTTATCTGAGCATGGAAAATTCCGCCGTTTCTTAGCTTATTCAAATAATAAGCGTCTAATGTATGACATACATGTATTTAGGTACACCTAAATTTTATTTTCAATGTCAGCAGCATTTTAAAATATATTCCATAGTTTACTATGGTCGAAAAACTCAGGCAGAAAAAAGTGCCCCTGCCCTTTTCATCGTCTTCCGTCGTCCCTGGAGGGAAGAACCCAACAACAACCAACCTTGACATCAAGTAACCAGACCTAATTATCGCTACACCGGATAAAGCCATCAAGCAACCACTCTAGGATTCGCATGCTCCCAGAAGGAATCCCGTTGTATGGTCTTTGCCAGCTGTCAATGAAGCTATTCTCCACAGACACCAGATCTATTCTCTGGAGTCACTAGATATATTCCCTGGAGTCACCAGATCACCAGGGATCCCCTGCAGCCAGAGTTGCCTTAAAGGAAAGTTCTTCCTTTCCCCTCATCATAGGCTTCTTTAAACTGCGATTCATTATCAGCATTACTTCTGTGTGCCAAACATTGCAAAATCGCGACGAAATTGACTTCTAGTGGAAAGCTCAGGGTGTTCCACTAACTAGATTTTCCTAGACTTTTGATATGTTGATAGTGGATTTTTTTCTCTACATGATGGACCCACTCTTAAACTAAAAAATTCAAAAATCAAAATTAGAAAAGAAACTTTCAAATTAAAAAAAATTGAAATTTGTAGCGGGTTGAAGTGCATTGTAATTCGTTGTAGATTGCCTGGACTATTGGCCTATTGTCATTAAGTAGGCCTACAGAAAGTCATATTTTCAGGTTTTTAATTTTCTCTTTTTTGAAATATATACCGTATCATATAACAAATGTTGAACATATGCAATATGCATTACCTCGTCTTTTGCGTTTTGCACCGTGTTCATATACACTTGTAGATAATCGCATTTCTACAACATCGGCCTCATTCCACACTAAAAATTTGAAAATGGCAAGCACGAGTCAATTTGATGATATATTACATTTTTCAATAACATGTAGATAAAAGTAAGAAAATAACAAGGTTGGCGCAATTTCAGCTTTCACAATGGTCCTCGTGTTGTCGTCAAATGTGTTCCAGGAAGTTTTGCAGGACAGAAACTCAATGAATTCACATTTTATTCACACTATTTATCCTGTTGCAACTTATATCGAACAATGACAGTCTGTTTACATATTCCGAGAGCTACTGATATTTTCTTCCTAAATTCGCGCACGAGCTTCTTATTATTTTTAATTTGTAGATTTTCACCGAACGACAATTCTTAGGTTGCACCGCCAATCGTCTTACGACCTATCGAGCGTCAAACATCACCAAATCCCAATTGTTTGTGTAGATCCATGTACTTCCGAGTTTCAGACATTGAACAATGTAATGATCCAACATAAAAAAAAACTTAAAATTAGATCTGACATTTTGATGATTATGATAGCACTTATAGGGCAGAATTCTCCATCAACAGTCACGAATACGACATTCCTCGTAACCGGCAGCTTGTCCAAATTGCTGTTAAAGATGCTGAAGACGTGATGACAACCGATGTTATTGTTGCAGATAAGCAACCAGACTGTCCAGGTCACAAAATGAAATTCGCAGAATTTATATTACGTGAGAATTTAGGAAGAAAATGTCAGTACAACTCACACTAACAGATTAATTCGCGGCGCACATTCGTGACACATTGGAGGCAAGGAACAAGGTTCGACTATTGTGTGGAGATTATGCAACGATCCGCATGGCAACATAGATATCACAATATATTCTTGCATACTCTTTGCCTAGGAACGAAAGACGATATCACTCTAGCCGTTGCTCGACTGATTTGCGGATAACTGCGTTGAGTATGCGCGCGAGTTTCAGAGTAGGCCTTAATAGACTATTATTGTTCCTCGGACAGGATGTCCGAGACTTCACCAAGACACCACCTTCAGTGACTTGCATGAAACGATACGTCTTCTCAGATGATGGTGTTATTCCTGCGTACAAGTGGAGTCATTGAGAAAAGTAGAATCTCAGTGATTTCAATTTAACTTTAACAAGAGTGCTTAATTTACTGTGGAATAGACCAATTAGGGTCAATTCTCATGCTTCTCGGCCACAAAGCCTGTTCAATCAGAAATGAGGCCCAATAAGTCGAAACATGTCGCCAAGTACTGACATATTTTGAGCTTTGATAAAATATATTTACACGATCGTTGTAGATCTAATTGCATCAAATTAGTCAGCCCTATGTGATCTTAGCAATGCGCGGTAATGCGTGATATCGGCTCGACTTCTAATGCATTTCTTTACTTTCAGCGACTTTGTATAAAGGAATGATTTATAATATTTTGATTATGGACATGAAACTTCTGCCCTAACAAGTGAGGCTACTCACGAATGTAGGCGGTGGCGCTGCATGCCAAGGGTTCACTCAATAGCATGCCGTCTACTTGATGGACGTGTAATTCCATGATAGTCAATGTCAAAGCAGTTTTATTGCGACCTAAAAACTCTAGGTTGTTGGATAGAGAAGATCACGCAGGTACAGGGGACACTTGATTTGACCAAATCACTGCCGCTTCCTGTCTCTCGTTGTTCTGATTAATCGGTCTACTATTTTGTTGTTGCCGAATCTCCTGTAACTGAGCTTCCATTCGTTTCATTACTTTCTTATAAGCTCGCTCGTAGCGCTCACTCCACCACTTCGCAGTGACTGTAATAATCCCAGACAACCAAGCTAAACCGAGGTAGATGTACAAGGCAGAAAGTAGGAGATATGGAGCAGTCCATGCTCCCTGATTTGCTGAAAAGAGAGATAGAAATTTGGTATACTGAATATTGGGAGATACAAATGACATATCGGGAATATGATGATTGTATTGCAACATGTTGAATGGTTGAATCTTATGATTGACGGTTCATTAATATGCCAAACCATTACCATTCGCCCTGAATAACGCATGAACATGAAGCCATCTCACTCCCAAATCATTAACAGACTGCCTTTTGCATGCCTTTAACCCGATGCTTTTGGGTCAACGTCGCTTCGCCATAACGCCAGCAAAACAAGAGATCAGTGCAATTCTGTTGGTACAACTCCCAACCAGGGATTATCAAAATTAATTGCGTTGCTGCTGTCAAAGAATTACAATTAACTGATTGATGCCCTCGAATAATTGTAATTAATTGATTGGCTTATGTTGTATTGGGAGACGTTATCAATTAACTGATCGTAAGAAAAACATTCCACCTTCAGTGATCTATTTAGATGCCAGGCGTGTTAAATATCTCCTATTCACAAACTGATCCATTTCAGTATTCTAATCAGGAACTATTTGGTCCACGACGTATATTGCATATTTACATTGAAATAATTTAATGACAAATTTCAAAACTGTATTTTATGTTCTGCCATCTAGGCAGGAATGATTATTCTTTCAACTTAATAATTGATCATCACTACAATTATGAGCGGACATCCATCGGAAGGTTCTCCTTGTTTCAACAAATCAAGTGCTATATTATGTAAAAAAATAAAACAAGATAGGCATGGAGACAGGTGTTTGCTGTCTACCTGCCAGGGATTGGAGCTTACAAGCTTAGTAACAGCGTCTACGTCATCAGGCGGAGGATTCATCGATTCGAATAGCGGATGACAGAGACAGATAAACATACGAAACACCGAAACAAACGATTCTCCATCAACCTTGTTTAAATATTTCTTTGCCGATGAGATTGTAAATCACATTTGTCTTGAGTCGACAAAATACGCAATAACGAAAAGGGATGCGGATTTTGCTATTTCTTGCGATGAATTCAGACAATTTATTGCTACTCTTTTATTGACTGGATATTCTCCCGTTCCCCGACGTGATATGTAGTCGGAGCAAAGAGTTAATGTTCACAATGTGGCTATTTCATCAACCATATGTCAAAAAATCGTTTCAAAAGCATAATGCAGTACTTACATGTAGCTGATAACGGAACTTTAGATAAAAACGACAAATTTGCGGCGGTTCGACCTCTTATTAACCATATGAACATACAATGCAAAGCAAAGTTTTAGCCGATCAAATTATTAGTATCGATGAGTGCATAGTCCCATGGAGGAGACAATATATTCATGAAAGGCCTATTTAATTTGGCTATGAATTATGGGTGGCTGCGACTTCTTTAGGTTAAGTGATTCAGTTCATTTCATGTCAAGGAGCAGGAACAACCGAGAAAGAATTAGGAATCGGTGGGTCTTTTGGAACGGTTTTGCAGCTACAGGGAAGCTTCGGTCAAACAGAACGATGAAAGCGCCATTGAAATCTGCTGAGGATATGAGAAAAATGGACCGAGATGCCATGGACGCTATAGCAGACAAGAAATCTGGAGTTCATCTTGTCCGATGGAACGACAACAAAGCTGTCACAGTTGTGTCAAACGTTAGCGGTCAATATCCATCGTAAATTGTCGCAGGTTTTCGGAAAAGCAGACAGAACGTGTTTCAATTCCTCAACCACATGCAATCCATGTTTATAATGAAGGTGTGGGTGTACCGTTGCGATCAAAATATCGCATGCTACATGATTTCGCTGCACACGAAAAAATGGTGGTGGCCTGTGTTTCGATACTGCGTTGACCTTGGTAAGTAATAGTAAAAAGTAGAAATCGAAATGCATCTTTATATACATTTTAAATTTATGTTTTCAGCTGTCAATAATGCTTTTCTTCTCTATCGGTTGCAACAAAGTTTTGAAGATGAAAGGATAGATCCATTGGAATTTCGAAGAAAAATTGTGCTGGCATATCTATCGAAGTCTGAAGCCGTCAAAATACCATCATCTTCGTTCAAAAGACGCAACAATGACGCAGAATCACGATTTGATGCTAGGAATCACTGGCCGGCTAAATCTAAACAGCGGCGCTGCGCAAATAAAAACTGCAAGGGAACATCGATATACACATGCGAGAAATGTAACGTTGCACTTCACATCGAATGCTTCAAGAACTATCATGTCCAGCCTAACGAACGAAATTTTCATACATGTAGATATGTATATATCAAAAGTAATTGATTTCAGCGGATACAAATTGTATTAATGAATAAATTAACCAATATTTCGCCTTACGGCTTTCTCAAGGTTACAAATAAAAGCAGAGATGAAGCATTTATATACAGAGCAAGATATGAGTTCACGACAAGTAGGAGAGAAGTGTTCTCAAACCTCGAAGTCAATGTGCAAGCCTTGACATCCATTCATTAATGCCCCGCTGTGACGACGAATGTACATAGCCTCCAGCGAGCGCCTGCCTTTTTCTGAGTGTTGTTCAAGTTCTGATGTAGAACGGACCATGATATGCAGGGTGAGGGGCAACCTGCGTGATTGATCTTAATGTGTTGGAAGACCGCACTGCTATCTTGAGTCGAATGTTCTTTCACTCTCGAACGGACACAGCGGGAAGACTCGCCTATATATATTGCATTGCATAATTTGCACGTAATTTTGTAAATTAAGTTCTTGGTATAGCATAATTTTCGTTTTTCACTGATAACGCACGTATCACAATCATCTTTGCAAAGTATGCGTTGTTTGGGTGGGTGAAATATTTTACGCAAAGATTTCCCAGATTCAAAATGCAAAAATATATAGTCAGATAATGAAGATGGCTGTACCGTGTTAATCATTCTTCTTTTGGTAGCTTCGTCAACAAAAGGACAACAAACGAAAATTCTCCCATCTTTGTTTTTCTGTTCCCCTTTGTGATTTTTATTTTTTTGAACATATTGGTGTTGTATTTTTCGTAATTACCGATATGGGTTACCATTGTTCCTAAGCCGATTCAAAACAAGTTGTTCCGAATATATCCTTGCTTCTTCTGTTGTAGATCGAGCATCAGCTCTCCGTAATTCTCCGAGAATAATGGCTCTTTTGACGGACGTAGGAGAAGCAGAATCCCACGGGTATATTGTACCACTCTGTATATCTTTCATATATAGCCTCGTTTGGAAGCGGTTATCTTCTCGAAACACTTCAGTATCCAAAAAGGGTAATAAACCATTATTAGGCAACTCCACAGTGAATCTGATATGTTCAGAAAAACCATTAACAAAAGGAAGGATGTCATCAACAGAAATACGGGGTAGCCATATGATAAAACAATCGTCGATGTATCGTTTCCAAATAACCGCACCATCGTAGGCTCTCAGTATTTTTTCTTCCATAAAATTCATGTATATAATTGCTAACTGTGGGGCCATAGAATTCCCCATAGTCAATCCATTAATTTGGCTGTATTGCTGATCATCATGAATAATTGTATTTGAGAATAGAGCTAGTTTCGTCAGATCGATAATATCCTCCACATCCACGTTTTTCAAGAAATCATCAGATCCACCATAAAGGTGAAGAAATTCTCTCAATACAGGGAATAAATCTGTATCTCCATGTAGCGGAATGTTACCGTATAGGTTGGTCACATCAAGTGACGCAAATCCACCAATGTGAAACTCAGGAGGAATAGAATTGACCCATTCAACGAAACAATCGCCATCTCTGATATGACATGGTACAAATCGTAATAGGTTGTTTAATTTTGAAGATAAAAATTTAGATAATTTGTCACCAGGTCCATCAAGTGCAGCAGCAATGGGTCTTCCCGTTTGTTCACCATTTTTATGATCCTTAGGAAGGACGTAAGCAGAACATGGAAGAGGTTCAGAACATCTCAGATCCATTAGCCCATAGTAAACATGTGAAAACTTAGATTTGTATCCATTTGCAATCAAGCTCAATTCTCTATTGAATTTCGCTTGTGCGGTAGAAAGCTGTATTGGTTTGATCAATTTGAAATTGCCACTGTTTATCGTTTCATTCTCCAATATTTGATTGTAATGATATTTTTCCATAGCGAGTAAACGATTTGTCTTATCTGTAGGTAATATCAGAATATCATCATTTTCTTTGACTTCCCTTCTTAAATCAGAAATAGCAGTAGATTTAGGTACATTGAGAGATTTGAGTATGTGAATCATACCTCCTTTAAATTCTGAAATAGATTCAGATGGTACATTAAGGTACATTTATTTTGTAACCTTCAGAAAGCCATAAGGCGAAATATTGGTTAATTTATTCATTATTACAATTTGTATCCGCTGAAATCAATTACTTTTGATATATACCTTATTTCCGGATACGTGGATCTTATCGGGTTTTTTGAAATGCAGATATGTATTTAACGTACATTGATTTTTTGGAAACTATTTCTTTTAAACAGTTTTAATGTATATTTCGTGGCATGGAATATGGCTTTGAATGTTATTCTTAGTTTGTTAGGACCCATAAGACAAGTTTAAGGCAGTTTTATGTTTAAATGTAATGAACACAAGTATTTAGATGCAAATCAATTCAAATTTCAAAGATGGCCTTAAATTGGTTAAATCAACGGCATGCTAAGTCTATGACTCCGCTACAGGAATTTCCACAGACAATTGAACCGGAAGTTTCATAGCCTACCTTAGATTCATAAGTCTCAGACCTTTAGTCCGGCAGCCAGAGCGAGTTTCTGCAGGGAACGAGGCCGAAAATGAGACTTTCACAGAATGATGTACACCATATGCCTACTACGAATTCGCGCGTCTGCCGAGTTCTAGTGAGTTCCTCTACTTGTCAGACACGATCAAAGAAAAAAACATGTTAATCCAATGGGATGGCAGATTTGCAGTTTTTGGCTGAAATCATATTTTGTATGTTTTCTCTTATTAATCAAAATGTATAGGTCTAGATGGTGGTTTTTGACATGGAATGCCTTCAGGTCATACAGGTTCGGGTTTTTCATGAAGCATTTATCTATGGAAAGTGCATGCATGCAGACTTTTGACAAGCCTCCTTCTGTAGGTAGCACAAATTGTTGGCCCACTTCATCCGCATTGAACCACATTATCGCATAGATCAGCCGTTCAGAAGCTATTCATAATCAGTTACACTGATAGGAAATGACCTGAAGACATTCCATGCCAACTATTATGACTCTGGCTTAGTACTTTTCGTTTAATCAGAAGGATAACATAGAAAAGTTTCAGTTTAGCCACTAACTGCAATCTGCCGTTTATCATTGGATTTACTGTGTTATTCTTTGATCCCAACCAAACAAGAAAGAGGAACTCAATAGAACGCGGCAGACGTTGTCGATTCGTTGTTAGCATATGGTGTACATCATTCTGTGGAAAGTTCGTTCCCTGCAGTTCCCTGCAGAAACCTCGCTTACTTCCCGGTATTTTACCACCAAGTTTTTTGATATTAGAGTACTTTTCTTTAATATGAGGGAAGTCGTTCCGATGGATGTCTGTCCAAGTATGATGCATGAGCTTTGTAAGTCTGTACGAGAATTTATCAATATTCACATCCAATTTAGAATATGTTTATATGTACTTCATGCAATGGGTCTACACAAATCATAATCCAAATTGATAATGAGCTATCTTGCAACTTGAAAGGTACGTAGGCCCATGTAGACTTATTCCATAAATTGAAATGACGGTGAAAAATTCAAAATCGCGAACTAGTCTATTCAAACGATGATGATAAATAAATGGAATTAATTTTTGATAACCCACCCTGCTCCCAACCTCCTATAGTGCCAAAAAATGCGCAACTGGGTTTGAGAAAAATATTTTTTAAAAAAGTGGAAGACCCTGTTTGTAACTAGCAGTGTAGACTGAAAGAAAGACTTACTGGGTACAAAATCTCCAAGACCGATTGTTGTCACGGTAATGAAGCAGAAATAGAGCGAATCGGAGTAAGTCCACGTCTTTTCCACCTCTGAGAACACGAACGCGGGAATGAATAAAAAGAGAACACTTCCACACATGATGTACAAGACAGAGAGGAAGCCAGTTGAGCAAATTCGGTATTTTCTGTGACACGGCGATTTATGCATTCGATGAACAACTGTCATCATTTTTGCTGCCAATCCTGCCATTGTTACGAGGTATAGAGGAATTCCTATGCAAGCATATAAAACAGTGATCCATTGTCCAGCCAGCGTGCGAGGAACTTGTTTTCCGTATCCTGAAATATCAACACAGATGTCAAGGCAGATCATAGAGCTACAAAGTGTGAAAAGCAGCAAGTATATGATTTCACACTCATGTTACGACAGATGCATCTCAGATGTAGGCTTACTGAGTACTAAATATATCTCGTATCTTGAGAATGTTCGCCAAATTGTGCTAATTTCCTCGGATGTATATTTAGTGTCACTTCTGACACGCAATGCTGTTACTAGAACCATTAATTTATCCAATATCAGGAATCATCAGCAAGCCTAGTTTACATCGTTCAACATCAACACTCCGTATCTAATATGCAGGCATCAAAACTTTGACAGTCATAATGAAAATGTACTGTATGTGCTTAAATTTGGTGAACAATTAAATGCTAAACTTATAAAGAAGGACAAGGACCAGGACCAGGAAATATGCATCACTTGACAGTTACACTGGTCGACCGAATAACTGTAGCGCCTTGATCTGTGCCTATTGGGATTAAGAGATAGCATCATTGGGCAAATTGAGAAGCAATTAGCATACTAATTGATTTTTGTGGGTATTCATTGAATTTGCCGAATGATGATTCCTGATATTACATAAAATGGAATTTATATGCTGGAACCGGTCCGTTTTTTGGCCCGTGTGCTCTCAGGCTTGGCCCACATAGACTCCAAAATCTCAGACCCAAGTCCGGGTCCGCTTCTAACTGAACTGTTCTCATTTTGTGCCGAGGGTGCAACTTGGTGTTGTATGATTCCATTTGCATTTCTCTTTCAAAAATTAGAATTTATTGATCATTGTTGTTTAGCTTACTTTGACGAAATATCGTATTAAGTGAATGTCCGAGGAAGATATGCATCACAAATTTTCTCCGGGCATGGTCAAATAGCGAGCTGAGTTGATGTTGAG
>CAJQUW010013101.1:0-30461 GCA_907163375.1 Prostheceraeus crozeri
AGCCGTTTCTTTCACTGAATTTTTGTCTCACTCTTTAGCTTTCAAACGGAGCTATTGCACGACTTTCTATCTTACAAATCTCTTAGAACCAAAATGTTGGAAGGATCGCTGCCAGGGGGGGGGGGACGTCGTCCATCGAAAATGTGTTTCTCTCCGATTGCTTTCATAATTCACCATACAGTGGCACGAAGTGGTACGCTGATCACGAATTCTGGCCTCCGTTTTACAACCAATCCGAGCCTTCGTTCGCCCGCTGAAGCTGTTTCTTGGGAAATTCTAACTCTGTCGTTTTTCACCAATCTCGCAAATCTTAAATGGCGTTTCACATCTAAACGGAGACAGATATGAACAAGCCGTTTCTTTCACTGAATTTGTCTCACTCTTAGCTTTCAAACGAGCTATTGCACGACTTTCTACAATCTCTAGAACCAAAGTTGGAAGATCGCTGCCAGGGGGTCGGAGAAATTTGATGAAAAATGTTTTGGTGAAGGTCCCAGGTCGAAATGCGACACTTTGGAAAAATTTTCAAAATTTTGTCCATACTAAGTGGCTCTGACACTTAGGATTTTTTCGTGAAATCCGAGGTCTGACCTAAAATCTTGTAACAGCTCTAACTTTTGTGACGGCTGATCCGATTGACTCGCAACAAAAATGTCATTGGGGCAGTTTTTTTCTCACTCTTTCAAATGAGTATCTATAAGACAAAATCCATCCACTAGAACCAAAAATTGGAAGATCGCTGCCGAGGGGGGGGGGTCGGTGAAATTTGATGAAACAAACTTTGGTCAGGGTCCCAGGTCGAAATTCGACACCTTGGAAAATTTTTTTCCCATACAAAGTCACTCTGACACTTAGGATTTTTTCAGGTGAGGTCCGACGTGAAATCTTGTAACAGCTCTAACTTTTGAACGGCTGATCCGATAGACTCGCAACAAAAATGTCATTGGGCAGTTTTTTCTCCTCTTTCAAATGAGTATCTATAAGACAAAATCCATCCACTAGAACCAACATTGGAAGATCGCTGCCGGTGGGGGGGGGGGTGAAAAAATTTTGTTAACCCAACTTTTGACGAGAAACACGATGGGAGTGGTCTCGCACCGAAATTCCACCATTCCAACCTGGCCGACACACCACGCCAACCTAGCCAGCACACCACGACAGCTTGGAGAGCGCACCACGAACAACCTCTGGCAACTCCAACCTCTGTCGTTCCAGAGGGGGGGAGTCGGACTCGAAGCAACCAGGTGTCGGACTAGGGCCGACGCCCTAGTCTGACAGGAGGGGGGTCCACGGCGGCCATCTTGCGCTATCCAGAGGTGTAGAACTCCTTACTACTTTCGTCCGATCTTAGTACCTGTATAACGTATTTGCTCATGGTCATCAATCGTTTATCTATATCACCTTTGTTTAACTTTACATTCACGAATGGCATTCAGATACTAGCTATCAAATAAGCAGCTGCAGTAATACTACCACGGTATACGCAATACATGTTTCTCTACCATACCTCTTTTTACGCAAACACTGCCCCGCTTATACGTAATTCAGAGCCAAGAAAAGAGTCTGAAGTCATGCACTATAATTTTAAGCGTTTACTCGTGTGTCCTATTGTGCAAATCTGAAATTCATTATTAGGCAAATAACCATTTGATATTGCTTGGCGACGCAAGTTGAGAAGATTTTGAGCAAGTTGATTTCCAAGATCAAGGACTACTATCAAGCTGCACTTGACATGGAATTGCAGTTTGATCCGTATGAGGAGCGAAGCCGAAACATCATTCGCAATGTCATGAATGATATCCTCCCATATTCAGAGCTCCTCAAAGAAAGAAGGAAATCAGATCGTCAAACGAAGATTGTCGACTTCTCTTAGCCGCCGCCTCATTTTGGTTCTTCTTAAAGCCTTTTCAAATGAATTTTACCGTGAGAGACTCGTTTATTTGTAGTAAAATTCCCCTAGTATCTGTCGATAGTTGTATGAATATTTCCTGATGCAATATGTGCCTTCATGCTGTCGTTCATGAGTGTACACTGTACATCTGTACATGTTATCGGCATGTATGCGAAAGCTACACAAATATACATGTATGTAATTTTTCTAGCCTAAACATTTGTTTTATCACGGGTTTCGGAAACGAAAGTAGAGTGCAGTTTGAAAAACCTCTTATCTATGTTGAGATGCAGAACGCATCTTCTAATTTCGTATTGATTCTTTGCCCCGATTAACGCAGTTTCGCTTTACACAATGATTTCCAACAATGCATCCCTTGCGTAAATCGGGGCATTGCTATACCTACAAACTAACATCTTTGCAATGAATGCCTTAAGCTCATCACTCATAGCAGATAGAGGCCAGGCCTTCATTCGATTCAGTCCAATAAAAACGAATTCAACGAAGGCATGAACAGCTAACTGGTTGCAAAATCTTTTGATATTTATAAGAAATACGACACATCGGTCAAAATGACCACTTTTTCAACGAAATCGGGATCGCGGGCCTGGGGGGGTTCAAGCCCGGTACTGACTAAGGACATCGTTCCAGTCCCGAACGCGGGTTCAGTCCTGAATTTTTTCACAAGCGCGGGCTTGCGACCCTAGTTTGCTTCAGGCGAAAATTGCGCATGCATGATCACACTTAAGAAGGCACAGTACAGAAGGCATGCCAGCTCTTGTCTTAGAAAACATTCGAGACTATTTCACATACGATTGTCTATTCAGCCTGTACATGTATGTAACGAGACAATGTCGAACTTTAGACAACTTCCCTGGAGAAGTGCATTTTTTTCATCTCTCAATGTTGTTTGACTATCCCTTTTGACTACTTCTCTCTGCTGAAAATGCTCAAATATGTTAGTTCATTGTGCAGGAAATACCGTTTATGATGACATTCTATTTGCACATGTTTGCTGCTTACGGTGCATTTTTTTGTTGACATTGTTCGTGCAATTATATCGACAAAAATGCACGATAATGAGAATTTCAGTGTGAAATGGAAATATGTCTTTCCATGCATCATTGCATTCCAGTAGCATAAAAATTTGGAATATAAACAATTTATCGCAATGTCCCCTCTAAATCGCATGTTTATGTTGTCACTGTCTGAAGCCATAACGCTCGCAATAAATGAGAAGGCTATGTCAGTGAAGTTTTCGCTTTTGCAGTCCGTTCTGTCCACGCAAGGATCAGATAATGAATTAAAAACAAGGACTCGAGCGTATTTGAACATCAACCAAGTTGCTCCCCTGTTATCTAGTGAACGTCATAGCTTCAGATACTAACGATACAAACTTGCGGTTTAACAGGCCAGTATGATGAAATCTATAAAACCGAGCCTCCACTCTAAGGAAGGATGCATGTAGAACATTTCATACATAGATGATTTTACATTTATATAGTAAGCAGCAGAGTGAGAAGTGAAGCGAGGGATAGTGAGGATACCGCGCGTGTCGCGGGCTCTAGTCTGCGGTACCCCTTGATCATTCCGCGAACAACATAAAAATTGGCTGAATCCTGATTTCATAGTTTTCATCAATGGACGATAAATATTCAATGTCTATTTGTCATAGCGTCGGTGAATCGGCAAAAGGCCTTACGTGCAACATTTTCAAAAATGAATTTTTAGCGCAGAAATGTTATAAATTGTATCTTCCATCACGTCCGAGGAGGATATCTTCAAATTCGATCTGCAAATTTGTTTAAATTCAGAAAATGCAGAAGGTCCTATGTGTCGACATACATGCTTATTCCTTTCTTATTCATAAGCCATTATCTTTAACTACGGCTAGCATAAATGGCTTTCATCTAATTTTATAAAGCAGTATCTAACTGAATAAACCAGCCACTTGTATACCGCCGTCCCTACCGCAGAACGATGCGTGGCCTACAAATAGATCAAAATGAATTTTGACACGTTCGATAATCGCATTCAGTCTTAGATACTGGTCCTGGAGTCCCTACCGCAGAACGCTGCGTGGCAATAAAATATATCTCAATCAAGTTTCCGCGTTCGATTGACAAAATCGATAATGACCATGGACTGCAATACCGAATCCCTGGATCCCGTGATATGCCTAAATCCCGAATTCCCCGGACTCACTTGGTTGCTATTTTCTTCGTAGTATAGTTATTTATGGATGTACTGGCAATTTGTTAATTACTGACTGCTTTGCAAGTAGAACCTGAAAAGATTTTGAAATAATTATCGATATTATCTTAATATTACTAATTCAATGCCGGAGGCTTGCAATACAGTTGTGTCGTCAGGCCTATATGGCAAGTATAGTTTATATATATATATATATATATATATATATATATATATATATATATGGACCTCTCTGCATGCATTCTGGTCATTTAGTTGCACTGACTAAGCATCAGGAATTGCAGAATTATTTCTTCTAAAGATAATTGCATTTTCCTACTTTGATTCTTTCCAGCAGTAGATCTGCTAATAAGGGCATCGACGAACCTGTTGATTGCAAGCCGCGATATATGTAACTTGTCATTTTGCTAGCTTTTATGCGGAATTCGTATATTGGTCAATATTTTGCTTAATTTCCAATAAATATTTCTGCTTCCATATTTTCTAGAAGAATCACAACTTAACAGTCGTCTCCTTCTGTTCAACTACATTTACAATCTCTCATGTCTTAGATAGTGGATTAATAAAATTCGGCACGTTTATCTCGCTTTTTCAAATAGGCCTACCCTGCTGATCAATTATTTCCTCTAGACTTAACAGAAGTAATGATGTGCTGCTGTAGAATTCTGTCGTCGGCTTGGTAAGATGAGCTTGCTTATTTCGGCTATTAGTGGGAATGCAATTCAAAATTCTTCGATAGCCAAAAAGGATATAAAATAGCATTAAATGCAGTATGAATGGTCATGTAGTAAAAAAGTAATATCATGTAGACTCACTTTGCGAGCAAGAGGACTCACACTGCTCAAATTATCTATACGCTGATTCATCACTGACGACTAGATTAAGTGAAATAGGAAATTGTACATAAAGAGTACCAGTCAGCAAAATTTTTCATGTGCATATGTAAATATAGGCCTACTCTAGGGCGATTTGTTTCGAAATCCCGGGATACCAGGATCAGGTAAAAAAAGGGGCTCCCGAAATTCAAGGATTGAGTTTACCAATCCAGAGAATCCGGGATTTGGAAAAGCAATCGAGATTGTAATCCCTAATAATGACTCATCATGTTTGAATAATGTGTACAGTATTCAAGAATACATTGAAGTCGCCTTGATGACAGCTACATCACTTTTTCATGTCGCAAGGAAACAGGTGCATTCAAACGGTTCATGTGTCTAAAACATCGGCCAAGAAACAAAGGTCTTCATTCATGCGAGAAATTCTGTTAAGAAATTCGAGAGAATGGGTGACAGCAGAGTCTACGTATGATGGAACACATATTTCAAGTTATAGCAGAAGTTTTGTTACCGACTTTTGGGTTTTATACACTTTGAAATGGTTATTTCTCAATAGAATCTACGCCAACATGACAGCTCTATCTGATAAAACAGAACTGCAATAAAATCAGATAATGTCTAAAGATGACATTTATTAGATTTTAGTGAAAGTGTTGGTCATATAGGCCTAGAGTGCATAACACTTAATGATGTTACTTTAGAAAAGCACAATTATATATGCATGTACATTGCTCGTGCTATACATCTGCACATTTTCTACCCATCTACATTCTTCAGGTTTGATGGAAGCAACGATAAATGTTTTGTAGTTGTACCCATTAGGGGTTTCAAACGATGCATCATTTGCCTATCACGATGCCCTTCCGCATCAAGAACTAGAACAAATGTACAAATTTCTACATGTACATGTAGTCTACATGTCTTTCGAACCATTAAGGCATATTGGATCAATGGAGACATTGACTTTCGAATTCGTCTTGATGAGAGGTTTCAGAGAATATAATAATATTATATTTTCCTTCAATATCCTCCGAAAAACATCATATCGATCTAAATGCAAAAAGGCCCTATGTGCAGATGGGTCCTACAAGACTGCACAGGACAATTTACAATAAAACAATTCTGCATCAATTTCTGATGGCAGTCTTAAATGATAAAACTTGGCTAAAATAGTTTTTTCAATATTAGTATCACTTTAAAAAAATAGAAATACCTTTCCCTTGACAATGGAAATTTTGCACATAAGACCTTTAGCCGATTCATCGACGATAATGAAAATCAGCTTTACAATTATCAGTATAGGCTACTATGGACAGGTTTTACACGTCATTCATTCAAAAACACGATCATTAAAAGAGAAAATACAATTGATAAATGTAAAAGACACAGTCGTTACTAAACACTCTGAACACAAAAGGGAAGAAGGAATAGCCGTCGAAATTTCAGTAACTTGCTAATTGCAAATCTCAAATTAACCCGGGCATGGCTGCGACTTTAAATAGACGTTGTGTCGATGTTGAGAGATGTGAACTAGACCTGCTGATGATTCCTGATATTGGATGCAATGACAGCTATTCAGGTCTGTTTCGATTTTTCAACTGAGGATGCAACTCAATATTTAATTATTCTATTTACACGTACATTACTGATGAAAATCAATAGAATTTTCCTCTGGTTAATTATTCACACTCTCAGCGGCCCGTCTGACAGGAATCCTTTCCTGAATCAGCCTTCCTCCGAATCTGAAGGTTTCGAGATGGTCAGATAAGGGCTGGGAAGAATAAAAATTTTTTTTCAATCTTTTTTTTGAACTTTGATTGCTCATATCAATAAGCAGTAGTGTATTATACTCCAACGAGAGAATGACTTGGGATGATCACGTGAAGGACGTATGAAAAAAAGCAAGCCAACAAATCTACCTCATCAAGCGCATCCATCTCAACGAGCGATCTTATACTGCTTTTTAATTCAATTATCATTTCGATTCTGATTAATGCAAATTCAAATTCAGATTGCATTTTCTATTTGTGTTTGCAAGTTCAAATTTTGAACCTGAGCTCTGAGAGCAAGATTTGAATTATTTCATTTACTCCAGATGTCTGTAGGTCGAATTGCGATTTACATCTGCATCTGATTTACCAATTCTTTACAATTGGGTATACTGCACGGATAACGGTAAGCAAACCAGAAGCGCTTGCAGTTCCACAATGATTTAAGTCAGATTTTGTTCTCACCTCCTGAATTCTGTCCAATACTGTATAAACGTCCGTTTGACGTTGCTTCATTATAATTGATAAATTATATTAGGTTTCTGGTGCCATTGAGAATTCATTTTTAAGCTTTTATCTTGAAGCACAATAATCAAACTTATTATTATCAATTTGAGACACAGACCGGGTAAGTTTATAGCTACCCATCGCAGCCGTATTTGAGACAAATATTTACGCACACCAAAATACTGAAGTTATTTTGATTCATGATGTCATTCATTTCCACAATGTCATTTCCAATATCTATAAAGTTTGGAGGTAAGGTTGCTGCATCTTAAAACCTCCTACCACATTTTACAAGACGACACCTAAATTATAGCAGACCTGCTCGTGAGCTGCAACCATACGTGCGCTCAAGATGCTGCTACGCTGCACATCCGTAAAAGAATGGATCGTAGGCCTAAATAATGTAGCCTAAAGCAGACAATTTCACAATCAAACAGACGCTAGCTTATTATTGTCCGAATTTACGCATCAAGATTAATTATATACTTCAAAAGGGATAACAATTTTAATGAGAACCCGAATACTTCAGGAAATATTGAATCGAATGACGTTTCATTTAAAAAATTGAAAATTATGTATCCATCGACAGACCATTATAGTCCGCAGCCAGAACGAGAGTTTGCAGGGAGCGAGGCCGAAAATGAGGCTTTCACAGAATGATGTACACCCTATTTCTACTACGAATGTGTGCGTCTGCCGAGTTCTAGCCGGTTCCTCCTCTTATCAGATAGAATAAAAGAAAAACAAAACGCATGTTGATCCAATGGGACGCAGACTTACATTTTTTTACCCAAAATGAACTTTTTTGTGATTTCGCTTATTAAGCAAAAAGTACTAAGTCTATCTTCTGATCATTTCCTATGATCTACATGTGTTATTATCATGCGTCTGATCTGCAAAGTCTGCGAGGATGTGGTTAAAAGTCAATAAAAATGCTTGTGTTTGCTGATAGTAGGAAGCTTGCCAAATCTGAATGCGTTAATAAGCTTCAGACAGGGGTGCATGAATATCAAGACATTCCATGCCAAAAATTATGACTATATTTAAATAGATAATTTCGCTTTAAGAAAGAACTGCAAAACTCGGCAGACGCGCAGATTCGCAGTAGAAATAAAGTGTACATCATTCTGTGGAATTCTTATTTTCGGCCTGGCTCCCTTCAGAAACTCTCTCTGGTTGCCGCACTGCACTAAGGTACGTTGGCTTTGCTCTTTACTTTGCGTCAGTAAAGTCGAACTTGGATGTTATTCGTTTCATTTTCAATAAAGCTTATGAACCTCACATGTCAGCACTAAGAAAAACGTGGACATGCACTCATGAAGTCTTGTCATTTCTCGTAAATTCTGAAAGAGAAACTCGATATTTCAAGACGTGTGACTAAAAATCGTGATAGATTCTTCGGAGGCATATCAGCATGCATCTGTCTTGTATTTCAGCCGATAGACTTTGTAGCAAATATTGTCTTAAGCCTAATTCTTGAGTGATGTTGACATAATGATTGTAACTACGAAATATTGCTTGCTGTTGAAAATTGATGAAATTGTGAGTCTTTCAATTCACAAATGTGATTCATTACTAATGTACATGCTCTCAACATAAGCATGGGAAGGTGACGACAGTTGAACCAAGGAGCAAGATAAGCTGCAATCCTTATATTTTAATCAAGGAAATGCGAGAGTTGTTCCAAAATTAGTTGCGTCTTTTATAGGAGACCCCTTCCCATGTTCCGATTTTCATTATTCAACTTGTGTTGGAAAGCGCAAAGTATCGGAATTCGATTACTGCAAAGTGCAAGTTGCAAGTATGAACAACAAAGAAGCTACAACAATTAGAACTAATTTTGGGACACCCCTCGTAACTGGCAACATCTCTTGATGTCCACGTGCATTAGATAAGAAATTTGCTATTTCCTAGTCCGCCATATCAGCGCATCTCAATAATTTTGCAGATTTTCACTGTTAACTGCTTTTGACGGGAGGATATTCATTGTGATTGTAAAAACAAGTTCTTATTCTCCCTCGACTTTTATTGCAGGATGAGAAAATTAAAATAAAAGCAAGTGACTGATAAAACCCAACTGGGAAATCGAGAATGGGTGAGGCCATGCTTTCATAAGTCGATCATGCTTATCCAAAACGCAAAAGATAGATTAGTTTGAAAGCGTTTCCAAATATGAAATATTGCGTATAGGTAAGTAGCAATGCCATATGATAATTACTTCATGATTAAGTTGCTCTTACTGGGTTTTCTGCAATTTATTAATCCCTGCATGAACTTTACCTAGAAGGGCATGTCTCTTGTCATGTCTTTCTTTTATCACTTTGAGCCATGGTAATTGTAGCTACTTTAAGATCTCTGAGCGTGATCTGCATAATTGATCGTGATCAGAATCCAAACTTAATTTCATCAGATTCATGTAAATATTCCCTACTGTTCTGTAGAAATATTTCCCTGATTAGGTCCATAACAATATGAATTTAATGCAATCTTTCAATGCTTTTATTTCCTGTCGAATTAATTTTAAATAGTAGGCCTACAATGAGGAGACAGCAAAATGCATTATATTTTTCTAAATGATAGAAACTCACTCCAATGATGGAACTTTCTCCAATAAAATGGAATTGCAAGTCAAGCCGAAATAGCAAATAGCAATGTGTTGAATTGTCTGCTTTAGGCTACATTACGAGAGGTGATTGATAAGTTCGCGGCCTGACATAGAAAGCTTAAACCCAGGCCATTATGCACATGTGGATTGATACAATGGAATGTGCTGACGGCGCATGACGAGTGATCAGTCGATCCGGTGAACTGTTGGTAAACCACAGCTACTTAACTTCAGTTACTAACTTATCAGTCAGTTAGTCCATGGAATTCTAGATAATAACACCTGGAATGGACACTCCCTAAATTTCTTCCTCTCGCTGGACGATGAGAGGCTGGCTGAACCATGGATTCCATGGCTGAACAGAGGAGAGGTTTTGGCTCGCTTGACGATAATTGCTCGCTGGTCAGCACATTAAGTAAAAGGCGTTAGGATGGGAAGCTGAATAGATGATTCACCACATGTTTCCCTTAAATTACATCATCTGTGAGCGAAATGCACAGTTAGCAGATTCACTGTTTCACACTTTATCCAACGCCGTAATGCCTTACAAGTGTTGTGTAGTGGGCTGCAAAACGCGATACGACTCGGAGTTAGAAAATACGACTGCAACTTTGCATCGATTTCCTCTGGAGAATCCTCAGATTCTGAAACTATGGCTTCGACGGCTATCTCGTGAAAACTTTGTGCCGACCAAGTATTCACGATTGTGCTCACGTCATTTCGAGGAATCGGACTTTTTAACTGATATTACGGACTCGAACAAGAGTAGGTTTCAAAAGTTCGGTGAACGTCGAAAGAAACTACTGCGAAGATTGAAATCCGGCGCTGTGCCGTCTGTTTTTCCGGAATTACCATCGTATTTCTCTTCGACTAAATCTGAAAGACCTACTGAAAGAGCGACCTCGTCTGCGCGTCGGGATTTCCTAAATCAAAGCTTCGAGCAAATGGAAACTGAGCTGAATGAAGCCGACAAAGTGAGCTGTATCGAAGACATTGCGATGAAGATATCAAAAGAGACCCCTCCGTCTGGTTTTATCATTCACCGACAAGACAACATAATTTACTTTTTATACTGCGATCTGTCGTCCACTCCACCCCAAGTCAAAGGATCCATCATAGTGCACCCCAATTTGAAATTTGAAGTATATGATTCCAGTAGAAGTATTCCCTCCCACAAATTCAAGCATATAACCTCCTCTGATACGATCTGCCGCTTGAGTATTCTTCTCAACCTCATGGCTTATGTAAAAAGCAGTCCCAGATTATCAGACGACGGAGATTTGAAAAATGAAGCAATTGACATATTACGAGTAAGTCAAACATTTTCTGTCTATCCTTACCTCTAATGTTGGTTCATCATTCGTATGTATATTGCACTGTGTTAAATCTAGCTAAATTTTAAAATAATTGTTCCAAGTTAGAAAATTAATTAATTATTGATGTTGAACAGGTACTATCATGATGTGATTTTGTAAGTATCAAACCTAACTACTTGACTCCTCCATTGATGTATTTCAATTATGTTGAAAACATGTATGTTCTTCATTTAGCTAATTTATGAAAACCTTTTCCTACATTTATTCTAAATAATTGTTTTTCTTTATGCATCATTTAATTTATCTCATCCATTCATTTATGCTAGGCGATCATGTTCCATAAATTACATGTAGGCCTATATATCCGAGTAAGTATTTGCATAAATTAGTAATTTCTTCTTAATTTACAGGGATGTGAATTCAGTATTGTCTACGCATATTAAGAATGTTGTTGCTTTGAATCTATTCAGTAGTTTGATGTAGCAGTTATAGCAGTTAGTCATGATATTTTCATTCTACAATACTTTTTTCATACCCTAGTGGTTTGTTGCTGACTTAGTTATATACATGCATAAGAAGTTATAGCATTTAGTCATGACTTTATTCTACGATGCTCATTTCATACTTCAGTAGTCTAACATTGATTCACATCCACAATGTAGGCGTAGAAGATATTATGATTATGATTTTGTATTTGATATTATTTTGCGCATGCCCATGTTTTCTGAATCATTTTGATTGGCTATTCACACTACGTTTCATTAATTAACTCCAAATTCCAGCTTTTTACACTGGGCTTCCTCATTAGTGAGGTAGATTCCAGGGAGATGGCCTCCCTGACGGAGGCCCAAAACCTATGCCCAAATTTTCTGTATCCCTTTGATTAACTCAAAATTCCAGCTTTTTACACTGGCCTTCCTCATTAGTGAGGTAGATTCCAGGGAGATGGCCTCCCTGACGGAGGCCCAAAACCTATGCCCAAATTTTCTGTATCTCTTTGATTAACTCCAAATTCCAGCTTCTTACACTGGCCTTCCTCATTAGTGAGGTAGATTCCAGGGAGATGGCCTCCCTGACGGAGGACCAAAACCTATGCCCAAAATTTTGAAACTTAGGATTTATCATGATCTATTAGTTCCACTGATTTACTTTAAATTTTGGTAGTAATTGCTGTAGTAAAACTTTTAACGCTCACCACCATGGCTGTGCTAATAAGCTCATTTGCTTATTTCAGAAACAACTTCAACAGGAGGAAAGTTTGGATGAAAATCGGCAACTGATGTTTCTGATTGAACAGCTGGAGCTGATTGGAGTCAGTGAAAATGGACGTAGATATTCACCAGAGATGATTGTGCTTTGCTACATTATATTTTCCTCAAGTTCCTCTACATATCAGAGACTCTTGGAAGAAAACATTTTGATCTTGCCATCTATAAAGACCCTCCGTCGAATTACACAAAAGGTCGACAGCAAATCTGGGATGGACACTGCTCAATATCTTCGCCTCCGAGTTTCTCAGCTCAACAGATATAACCTTCCAGTGACATGATTGATGAAATTTATTTGTCGAAGAGGGTTGAGTCCAGCGGTGGTCATCTTTTCGGATTAACTGATGAAGGAAGTGTGGCGAAAACTGCTTTATGCTTTATGGTTAGATCGCTGACATGTAAATTCCGAGACGTTGTTGCCATTTATCCGATTGATACCTTGAAATCGGAAACAATGGAAAAATGTTATCATCAAGTCATGGCGATGTTGGAAAAGACGGGCCTTATTGTTGTTGCTGTTCTAACGGACAACTGCTCATCAAACCGCAAGTTTTTCATTCAGCTCTGTAATGGCAGTCTGAAACCCTACGTCCAGAATCCCTCAAATAACCGCAAAATATTCCTGATCTTCGATCCCACTCACAATCTGAAAAACCTGTACAACAACTTCCGATCAAGAGTACTGTTCCGCTGTCCTGAATACTGTCCCATATTAAATGAACAAACAGAGGCAAGATTCAAAGATCTGGTGACCGTTTATGAATCGGAAAAGGATAAACCTTTAAAACTGGCTCACAAGTTGAACACCACAGTCCTTAATCCCTCTAATCTCCAAAAAACCAACGTGAAATTGGCTGATGCAGCATTCCACGAATCCACCATAAACGCCTTGAAAGTCTACGGTTTCACCAACATCGCCAAGGTCTTCGAAATTTTCCGAAAGGTGTGGAACATCCTCAATGTAAAGACCTCAACCATCGGCTTTCACAAGCGTGATATCTCCCGTGATCCCGTTACCTCCGTCCATGATTGGAAATTGAAATATCTGTCAGAATTCTACGATTTTCTGTGCAAATGGGAAAACTCCGAAGTAAGTACACGTACAGAATTCACTCTATAAATCGAATGCAAATGTAGGTTATATAGCACTCCGAAGTAAGTACACGTACAGAAATCACTCTATAAATCCAATGCAAATATAGGTTATATATATCTGTAATTGCATAATTTTTATACTTGTGTATTCCTAATATTTGCAATTGCATAATGATGCACATTAATTTTTGTATCCATAATTTTCTATGCCCGTAATTGCATAGCGATTGGAATTTCATGTCTGCAGATTATTACTGTTTGGAGATGAATGTCTCATCTGTAAAAGCATAGGTCTATATATACAACTTATATCTGTTATATATTTTCAGGAACCAGGATTGAGCAAGCAAACTTTCCTCGCCTTCAGACAAACGATTGTTGGCATCGTCGGCTTGGCGAAATATATGCTGGAGGAGCATGACTTCAATTATCTGCTGTTGGGAATCATTCAGTCCGACAACATAGAATCTCGCTTTGGATGGTATAGGTAGCTCAGTGGCGCAAATTATTTCATCTGCATGAAGCAACTGGAGCATAGTGAGCGCAAGATTCGGGCCATATCTCAACTGCGATTCTCCGGCTTCACTGTTAGTGATATCGACAATGCCATCGAATCGACTGAAACTTCGCAGATCGACCAGTGATATAGTGAGAGAAATTTCAGGCGAGCTCCTTTTTAACAGCATTCCGACAGACGATCTTTTTGTCCTCACATATGTATGTGGTGCTTGTGCCCGCTCATTCTACAAGACAAAAAAATGTGATTCCTGCAGAGCATCGCTTGTGGATAATGATAGACATTTATCCGTTGACGAAGACACGTCGTCAGATGAGTTCCTTGACTCAATAAATAGAGGTGGTTTATTTTTTCCTCTGAATCATGTGATCTCACTTGGTGTATGTAGTTGGAAAATTTTTAGAGAGATAAATTCCTCTCAAACTTTGTCGCAGAAGCTGTTTCAGTCTAAGCAGACGCGACAATTGTTTCAGTTGATTGTCGAAAATTTCTATTTTGACTATGACCCTGACGCTTTTGGTCGCACAATGTGTACCGCAGGACATGACCATGTTCATGAAATGACACATCGTCTGTATAACTGTTTTTTAAAAAATTACACGAAGCGCCTCTCCGAAAGAAACGAGAAGGCAAAGACAAAAGCCAAGGCCTCAAAGTTTTCTGGGCGCTAGAGAAATACATGATGGATTAAAAACATGTGTTCTGTTATTGCTTCAAAAAAGGCAAACCACGTAAATCAGGTGTATAAAAAACGGTTAAATGATATCACTTGTGAATTATAAATCCACCGTCAACGCACAGCGCAGTTGTCTTATTAATGTGCTGCCCATAGGATGAAATCAGCGGCGCTAGGCGTCGAGAATGATAGCCTCTCATCGTATTAGGGAAAAGAGAGTGTCCATTCCAGGTGTTATTATCTAGAATTCCATGGTTAGTCAGATAAGTGTTGCGTAAGATGGATCACGTTTCAAATCGAGCTGTCATTCGTTATCTCGGCTTGAAAGGACTCACACCAAAGGAGATTCATGATGATATGGTTGGAACACTTCGTGAGAAAGAGTGAAGAAGTGGGCTTCAGCATTCAAGCAAGGAAGAGAGAGCTTGGAAGATGATCCCCGTTGTGGAAGACCAGTGACAGTGAGCACAGAAGATGTGATCGATCATGTTCAAAAGATTATTCTTGATGATCGCCGTACAACCGAGCGGAAAATTGCCTTCGAACTGAAGATTTCACAAGAGCGTGTCCATAACATCATCCATCATGAACTTGGCATGAACAAAGTTTCCGCTCGATGGGTGCCACGACTGCTCACACCAGAGAACAAACGAGCCCGCTTTCTCATCTCAAGGGACAACCTGGCGCTGTTCGTAAGAGATCCTGAAAATTTCATGGACCGGTTCATTACGATGGATGAGACTTGGGTTCACCACTATCAGCCAGAGTCGAAAGAACAATCGAAACAATGGAAGCACCCAGGATCACCAACTCCGCGGACAGCCAAGGTCACCAGGTCCGCGGGAAAGGTCATGACCTCCATTTTTTGGGATTCGAAGGGAGTTTTGTTGTTGGACTTCCTAGAGACTGGTCGGACTCACCGGATCGACTGATCACTCGTCATGCGCCGTCAGCACATTCCATTGTATCAATCCACATGTGCATAATGGCGTGGCTTTAAGCTTTCTATGTCAGGCCGCGAACTTATCAATCACCCCTCGTATTTAGGCCTACGATCCATTCTTTCACGGATGTGGTTTATCGAAGCTAGTAGTAAGCGTAGCAGCATATTGAGCGCACGTATGGTTGCAGCTCACGAGCAGATCTGCTCCAACTTAGGCGTCGTCTTGTAAAATGTGGTAGGTTTTTATAAGATGCAGCAACCTTAGCTCCAATTGGGGAAATGAATGACATCACAAATCAAAATAACTTCACTATTTTGGTGTGCGCAAATATGACTGAATTAATATATATGGCCCCGATGGGCGGCTCAACTTACCCAATGGGTGGCTCACTTCAGAGGTGGAAACCGGCCTGTATTTCGGGTCGGTACAGATCAGCTGTGCTATATTAAGCGATGAGCGACAAGCTTGGAACCGGTCGGGTTTTTGGCGGCCGGAACCGGGCCGGTGTCCGGCTTATTAAAAACAGGCCGGTCGGTGATGGGACGATGGCTGACGTCTCTGCACCGGTTGGTTAAGGCTTGATCGTTAGACAATATTTGATCTACTTATGCCGTTAGACATTATTGAATTTCCACATGGCATACATTAAATGCATGAATGGTAGGCCTACCGGTACTCCGTATAAACGAGAGCTACCTATTACAGTAAAATATTATACGTTACAATTATTCGCACTTTGATAACATGAGCAGTAATGCGCTTAATGACCTATTTATTATGTCTAATAAGTTGTAGGCCTACTTTGAAATTTATGATAATGTTAACTAATTTTCAAAGTCAATCAAACACAAGCAAATTGAAAACAGATGGTCAAAAAATTCACCCAAACGGGCATTGATATAACAATAACATTGATACAAAAATAATGTGCTTTATCTCGCCTCAACAAGCGGTGTGCGGCTGGTAGAAAGCTTCAAGCGGTCAAAAAATTCTGTCCCAATACAATAAAAGTTTTTCTAACGACAGAAGTTCTGTGATGCATTGACTTGAGTACTGACATTGCGAAATGTTTTGTCTCTGACGTGCGTCACTACTATTCAACATATTAGTTATTGCATCTTCTATAAAAAGATTAATTATTCTATGCATGTTCATTTCATGAAACTGATATTTCGTGATGCCATTGGGGCTAACTATTAGCTCCAATACAACTTGAAATACGCGAAAATATTAGAGCATTTTAAATGATTCAAGACATTTGCCATCGCAGGAATTTGCTAAATCAGCGCTCTGCACATACCCAGTCGGACAGCAACCTTCGGGCGGCGTACTATTTTGTTCCAGAATGCGCTCATCTCCGGGTAAAGCAGACCATAAGACGACGGCACTGAAGTGTTGAGAAAATTCCCCAAGTGTGTGATTATTAAATAGGATTTATTGTTTTCCCTAGAACTACTTCCCGATGATTGTCCGAGTACATTTTAAAGACAAACAAGTGTAAAATCGAAATTCTAAATCGTTAAATGTTGACATTCGACCGACAAAATTGCAATTTATGAAATTGAGTTATGCTAGCTTCAGGGACGCCGGCACGAGTTTAGGGCAAGTGTTGCATCGACTTCAAGGAGGGCACTTTGGGGTACCGCACCCACGTCCCATAACCCAATATTTCATGTCTCAAATGCGTAGCAGGCCTACTTGGGTTTTGTGCAGGCCTGCCTGCAACTTTTGATTTGATAGCCTTTCCATGCTCATAAGACAACAACTGGCATGTATGATGAGTATATGCAAATAGAATGAGTAAAATCACTTTGTTGTCAATTTTAACCAAAGTCTAGCACATTTATTTATTCTGTAAATTTACTTCACGATCTGTAAATGTATGTGACACCTTTTTACTAGAAGACAAAAACTCTAACTCTATTGAAATAGATAGAATATGCGATTTCATTAAATTCCAGATAGCATCTTTCCTTCGGCTATCAATTGGTCGAATGGGTTGAATCTCCGGGCGGACTTATCAGCCATCTAAGAGAGGTTCTGAATTTGCTAAAAAACACAAAGCAACCTGCATCTTCGACAATCTTTGCCAATGACTAGGAACAAAGACGTCATGCTGCTGAGCTTCTCATTCTGGTAAATAAGCAGAAGCTGACAACAAGCATTCACTAATTTTAAACTGCAATTTAGGCATAGGGGTGTCGATCAAATCAAAACGTTGCAGGCTAAAAGACCCAAAGAAGATATTTTTTCTGGGCCTTTTTTCTGACATATACCGGGTGTCCACAAAGTCGGGAGCCATAGGGAATGAAGGAACATTGCAGTCTAACTTGCACTTTTTTAATCTCATCTCGGTTTGAATGGTTTGGACTAAGCTTAGAAGCTGACTTAATCAGTCACTCACACACTGGGACGCTAAAATGCAGACAATAGGACTGAAAACAATTGCCTCCACTGCAGGTCTTCGCTTAGGCGAAGTTTTCCCTAATTTGTCAACGCAGTCGTCACGTTATGTTTTCAATCACTCGCTTTAGAGCATTAGCTCGATTGTTCATTATTACGATGTCGTTAACAAAGGATGTGCGAGTGGAAATTGCTTTGATGGCAGGTCACATGAGAGCTTCACATCGTGAAGTTGCAGCCAAGATGAATACTAAGTACCCTCACTTAAACATAGCACACTCAACCAAAGACTATGGATTATATAAAGACCGGAAACTATCCTATCTCTCAATGTATAAGAAGTGGAAACAACACTTCACTCCTCAACGAAGATATCGGACAATTGTTAAACATTGTAAGATAGGGAAATATCTATGTTGATTAGTCCTCATCATAGATATCAAATGTTTCCAATTTTCAGTCAAGTTTTCAGTCTTTACATAATCCATAGTCTTTGCACTCAACCGTTGGCAAGATAGTCCGAAAATTCAAGGAGACGGGAAGTGTGCTGGACAGAGAGCTGCCTGGAAGACCCCGTATTGACGACGACACAAAGGCTGTGATACTGGCGAAGGTCGTGGCGAGTCCTAGAAAATCATTGCGAAGAACAGCCAGTGAGCTCGGTATTCCGAAAAGCACGGTTCATAAAATGCTCAAGCTAGAAAAATTCCACCCATACAAGATCCAACTTCTGCAGAATTTGAATAATGACGATTATGATCGACGATCAGAAATATGTGAATGGTTTCTCGATCAAATAAATGACAACGCAAATTTTTTGGAAGATGTTATGTTCAGCGATGAAGCCTGTTTCCATGTGTCAAGCGAGGTCAATAAGCAGAACATGCGATACTGGAGCCAAATCAATCCTCACTGGATGCGAGATGATAATGGTCAAGGTTCGCCGAAGGTGACTGTGTGGTGTGGGTTATGGGGATCTCGTTTGATTGGACCTTTCTTTTTCCATGAAACTGTGAACGGCGACACATACTTGAAAATGCTGCAGGAGCAGTTGCTGCCTGTGCTTAATGATATTGGATTCAAGCCCACCTGGTTTCAACAAGATGGTGCACCGCCGCATTACTCTGTCAAAGTTAGAAATTGCCTCGATGAGACATTTGATAGCTGGATCGGTCGGCGAGGAACAGTCGAATGGGCTCCGAGGAGTCCTGACCTCACTCCTCTCGATTTCTTTCTTTGGGGTCATATTAAGAACAGAGTATATCAAGACCGAATCAGAGATTTATCTCACTTGCAAGAGAGAATCCTGGAGGAATGCTACGAGATTCGACAAAATGAGGTGATGCTGCGAAATGTGCAACATGAAATTTCAGTCCGATTTCAGAAGTGTCATGATGTTCATGGTGAGCACTTTGAACATTTACTATAAACACATACATGTACATAGGCCTACAAGTTGGCTGTGCTAAGTATAAAAGTTGTTTTCACTTCATTGCTCATTTAATATATGTCCCTTATCACGAACTATGCTGATTTTTCCATATTATACTCATATTTTCTACTAAATCCCTATGGTTCCCGACTTTGTGGACACCCTGTAGTATCAATGTCAACTGTTTCAATGCATTTTAGACGGATGTTCTTCTACATGTGTACACAAGGCATGCGTGTTCTTCTCCGGAAAGTTTGTTCTTCATTTTTGCCATTGAATTGAAAATGAAATTTCAATATTGATTTTTGCGTAATTCGTATACCATAGCTAAAAACAAAAGAAATCCATTGAGGCACATATACTGTACACTCAAACATGTAACACAAAATTAATATCTTTTTTGTAGAATATTTTGTAAAAAGTAATGATACAATATAATAATGATTAAATTTGTTGTTAATTTATTGCATTCCATTAAGTTTAAGGAAAACTACCGGAATTTATGAAGAGGTCACTGAGTCAACAGCTGCAACACCCTTGCCGGCATCCCTGGTTAGCTTCCGGTACGTTCTCACGAAGTGGCTTGAGGAAATTGAAAAATTATACCTTTCTAAAATAATAATTAATCATATGTATATCAAACCTTCTGTCGTAAATGATATAGAATCAATATTTTTCGCTTCCATCTCTGTTTCTATACTGTTTACGAGGCATACGAATATACGATAGATTTTCCCCTTGTATTTTACGTCACGACCAAGAGCAATAATATATGTGCTATCAAATACAGTTTTCATCGAGAATTATCGAATAGAAGTATAAATATATTCTTTCTACATTATATAGATGACCATATACCACTAAATATGTTGCGCGAATAGAACTACTTATGGATTAATATTGTGACGTAAAATACAATTTGACTATCGTCACGATGTAGAAATAATAGCTATTTAATACCGCGGTATATTACCCGATTTCCTCTCGTTATACCGTTTAAATAAATTGTTTCACTTTGATGCAAGTAGTAAGAAAACGGCGAACACTCGACCGGCGCCCCCCCCTCTGGAACGACAGAGTGCCGTGGTCAGCCGCCGTGGTGCTTCGAGTCTGACTCCCCCCCCCTCTGGAACGACAGAGTGTCGTGGTGGACTTGGGCGACCGCCAGGTTTTGTCTTGAGGCTATAGTGTGTGATGATTTTCGTGCAATCTGCTGAATGTTGGGTTGAAAATGGGCTGTTTCGAGTGGAAGCAGTGCTCGGATGTGAAAACGGAGGCCAAATTCGGATTCAGCGTGAAATTCTGCATCTGTATGGTGAGTTTCAAGTCAATCGGAGAGAAAAAGTTTCGCTGACGTCCCCCCCCCCTCGGCACCGACCTTCCAACTTTGCTTCTAGTGGACGGATTTTGTCGTGCCATAGCTCGTTTGAAAGCTAAGAGTGAGACAAATTCAGTGAACGAAACGGCTTGTTCATATCTGTCTTCGTTTAGATGTGAGACGCCATTTAAGATTTTAGGTCGGAGCTCACCTGAAAAATCCTAAGTGTCAGAGTGGCTTTGTATGGGCAAATTTTGAAAATTTTCCAAAGTGTCGCATTTCGACCTGGGACCTTTACCAAAACATTTTTCATCAAATTTCGCTGACGTCCCCCCCCCTCGGCACCGACCTTCCAACTTTGCTTCTAGTGGACGGATTTTGTCGTGCCATAGCTCGTTTGGAAGCTAAGAGTGAGACAAATTCACTGAAAGAATCGGCTTGTTCATATCTGTCTTCGTTTAGATGTGAGACGCCATTTAAGATTTTGGGACATTGTCGAAAAAACGACAGAGTTAGAATTTTGGACGTTTTGGGCTGTAGCTTCAAAACGAAGCATCGGAGAGCAAAACGAATTTCAGATTTGGAATCAGCGTCAAATTCTCTATCTGTATGGTGAGTTTCAAGTCAATCGGAGAGAAAAAATTTTTCATCACAAAATTTTTTCGAAAAAACGAGTTAGAATTTTTGCGATGGCTGGCTGCTGTAGAGCCAAAACGAAGCATCGGATGGGAAAACGGAGGCCAGATTTGGATTCAGAGTCAAATTCTACATTGAAATGGTATATTTCCAGCTCAATCGGACCTCCAGAATCGATGATAGAAGCGTTTTAAGTTTTTGGATGATGGGTATTACGTCATCAGCTGATCGCCACAAAGTATATAAGCTGGGAACCGACAGAGACTTGTCATTCAGACAAGAGATTGCCAAAGGTAGTTCGTCTCTCTGAGCTCCGATGATAGCTTCGGACATTCCAAATTCCGGGTTTCTGTAAGAAACCGACTTAGAAAATTTCATTGCTGATATCAGCTAAGGCGTCAGACTTAGAGGTTAGCCAGGAGATGGCCTTCGTCTCCAGGCCATAAAAGACTCCAAAACTTTAAAGGCTTGTAACTTTGCTTCTACAAGTCCGTTTGACTTGATTCAAAAAAGGTTCGGTCGCTATTGACCTGCCCTAAGTGATAGACTACTTATAAAATGTCATAAGTAGTGCTAAAAAGTTGAAAAATTTAAATTCACTCGTTTTGGAGGTTTTCTGGGGTTTTCGACCCTGCTGAAGTCAATGAAAGCATTTTTAATGATGTCTGAGGCAGTCTTCTCATGCTATAAGCGACTTTTCACTGAAAGCGAGCAAGACACGGAGAGTTTTGCTGTAATATTCCACTGACAGGGTGTTCCTTCGGGACGGCGGACGATGCCGTAGTGATAAGTGTGGCAAGGGAATGTGTCATATTTGAGACCGTAACCGCTGGGACAACTCATGTCTCATGTTGGGCATTTGACACAGCTCTCAACGTAGCACTTTGAACGCCAATCGGTTGAGTCTTAGCTATCTTGTCATGGGTGGCCTCTAAACATCTCCATTGCAAAACGCTGGTGAATCAAGCTCTCTACGGCTTGCTATCAAGCTGATCAAAGCAATAACTTGGGATGTTTCCTCAAGGTTTTCAAGTATGCTAAGTTCAAATCTGCTATCAGATTTCAAATTTAACTAAGTCTAAGGCAGCTTTGAGGGGTTAGATCCCAGCTACTGTTCACTACCTTTGACTCGGCGTTGCTGTTACCACTTCGGGTTAGTGACAATGATGTCTTCAGCTGTAAATAGCGGGTATCGGGGAAGATCTCTCACTTCCCTAGTGATCAGTACAAGGCCTTCGTGCTGTCGACGGGATCGAGTGCCACTCACTATACTCAAATCTATCATTCCTCATTAAGTGTAAAATCATTGTTTTACGTTTTTCGCTTCAGAAATGCCGAAATACAATGATATGAAGACCAGTTTCAAACTGTGTCAATGCCGGAAGGTATTCCGAGCTGACGCCTTCAAGAAACACGCTTGCACTAACAAGAAACAGATAGGGGTCGGTCGCTACTATTGCGGAGCCCACAAAGTCAGTCGCTTAAGTGAGCGGCTGGGGGATTGGCACTCACAACACAGCGAGTGTCAAACAGGCGAAGTAGGCGAAGAAGAACGGAGTTCACTCTTCGCCACTGAGCTCCGTTCTTTGGAGCTACAATCTGCCAACGAGCAAGAACGGAGTTTACTCCTCACCACTGAGGCCACTGAGCTACAATCCGCCATTGAAGCGATTGCCGCTGTATCCTCGCTTAGTAGCGAGAGCTCGCTGTCCAGCAGCGATAGTGAGGAGGAGGGAGAGCTACAGTCGCAACCTATCGAGGACGTCGACCTCGATCGCGAGACCCCTACAGCCGTGACTGCGAGCGGAATTGCAACACAATGTCGCAATTTTGTCAAGCGCCCGCCGGTGATCGCCGAACGGGATAGACTAAAGAAAGAGGTGGAGAAGTTGAAGGAGGAGGCCTTCTCATACAAGGCAAAGTATGAGGACCTAAAGAACGTGGCCGGAGAGATGAAGAAGAAGAAGGAGAGATTAAGCGAGCGGGATGGCGAGTTGGAGCAGGAGAGGCTCAAGACTCTCGAGGGGAAAGCCAGAGAAGAGGCTTTGCTAGCAGAGAGGGAAAGTAGGGAGAAGGAGATACGAAGGTTGAAGGAGGAAGTGGAGAGACTCCGTGTGCAGATGGCTAAGGTGGTCGAGATGAACCACGAGCTGCACCGTTCGGCGCAGCTGGTGGATCGCGATCGAAGGGTGCGTTCCAGCCGTCTGCACATCCCTATTAGAAAGGGGAGAGTAGCAGAAACTCCTCTCTTGTACGAGCGTGGAAGAGGGGAGAAATGCTACTCTCGGGTGAAGAAAGGGGTGGAGTGTCTACACTTCACCTTCGATCATCGTGATCCGATCTCGAATTTCCTTTAAGGGGCGTCCGAGAAGATCTGTAAGTAAAAATGACTAAATTAAAATGTAAGATGATAACTCACTACTTCTTTCTTTACAGACATCCAAGAGAAGCGACCACCCGCCCCGTTGCCGGAGCCGCAGTCGAAACAGCAAGCTTGAGTCCCTACCACACACCCCGAGAACGAACCACCGGCTCTCTTAAGGGCCACCATGGGGCAAGACATGATAGAACCTCCACGCGGTTTGCCCTGGGCAGTCTTCGACTGGCGAATACTATCATTAAGTTGAATCTGCTATCAGTCAACTTGAACGTTGCAAATGAAGTTCGGTGTAATACTTCCTTTCGACGGGCGTTCCTGTAAAGGGCGGCGGTGAAACCCGTAGCTATGTATACCGCAAGGGACATTCGGCAATGGTCAATCTTGTTAAACCTCTCTGCGTCATGTTTGCAAGTGATTGCCTCTGTCTCAACGTAGTATGCATTCGCGCCAGGGCGACATTTAGCCAACTGTCGAAGGTTGCCTTATAAACTATCCATTGCATACGTTATGAGAACCATGAGTTCTACCTGTCTCTATCAATGAGATGAATTGATGAATGGAATGAAATGGGAGGACACTCACGCGCCACACGCGACATAACACACTTCTCTCTTCCGTAGTCTAACAAGCTCTTTACACATAGATCGCAGTCGATTGCTATCCCGGAATCATGTAAGCTATCTTAATTTTATTTAACACTATTTCATCTACCATCATCGCCCATATCAAATGTTATAAGATTTACAAGTTAAACTAAGCGTGCTACTATTTCCAAATGAAAAAGTATACATGGTTAAATCATCCACTTAAGCCCCATTCAAGTAAGTCAGTATGAAAGCAAAGATAATATGAAATAAACATTTATCATGGCATGTATTTCAAAAGGTCTTCATCGTAAATATCGTCCCAGAGTCTGACTTCACACAGATCACAAAAACAGTTCATCTGCTTCAACCGCTCTTCTACCGGGAGCCTCACTTTATCGATGTATTCCCACTCCACCATAGTTCGTGGCTGGGAATTAGGGGTGTACCATTCCCATAATTGATGTAGGAATTTGGTGCTGGTGATCTCCATCACATCGTCAGTATCGTACTGGAGATACTTCCACCTCACGCCTGTTAAGTCGGGACACTCTCTTCGTCGTCCGCTGGTAATGACAACTTTCTGATATTGTCCAGTCGGTACACCTTCTCTACCTTCCCCTTCGTTGGAGCGTTTGGTGCAACGAGCGCCTTTGGTGATGAGCATGGAGAAGAGAATTTTGTGTTTGGTGTTGTCGGAGGGCTTGTCATGTTGACTGTGTATAATAACTTTGAAATGTTTTCTAATTCTTAAGTATCAACAAGCAACCAATCAGAATGAACAGCCAATAAATGATGAATATGAAAGTATATATGTAAAGTGACATCCGTATCATTTCACTCTGTCTTTGAGACGTGTAAGTAAAGTGTTCTCTAGCGAATTCTATATTTGAGACGTACAAGTGAACTGCTCTCTCGTGAATTCCAAATTTGAGTGAAGTCTCTATCTTGTTGAAGAATCAACCTTAAACTTCATTTCGTTGAAATGGTAAGTTGAAAATTTCTTCACTCATCTCCCTCAAACGTGTGGCTAATAGCATCTTCCTCAATTTCAGGCATCAACTTCATCACCAACGCCCTCCCTTCTCGAGGAAAGTTTACAGTGGTTGAGTCAAGGTAGGTTGTAACAATACACTGAGACTTGAACAGAGATGATAGAATGATTTCTCTTTCAGGTGATACCAGTCCCATCTCGAGCGAGTCGGATAAGAACAGCGACTCCATGTCAACATTGTCGCGGGAATGCAACGATCGGGAATGTGCTGACTGTGGGCACATCTTCACGAGGAAGCGTGATCTCGTCCGACACATCAAGCGAGGTGTTTGTAGACCTAAATCAGCATCAATCTCCGAAGGTGGGGATGATTCTGTTAACGATGTCTCCTTTTCTTGCGATTTATGCATTCAGTCTTTTGAGTCACATTTTGAACTATCTTCACATAGACTTCGACATACACACAGTGACGATAGTTATACTAACAGCACCTCCTCTATCCGACTCTCTGAAGTGTCGATAAATAATTTAGTGAGGAACTACCAGATGGAATCCTCAGAAACCATTACTGACTTTGAAGAATGGTTTCATCAAAATTCATCTTTGATTGGTGCGCTCTTCAACAATTTAGTCAATTTTAGAATGAAGGCGCTCATCTATCTCAAAATAAAATATGTAAAAATCGACCACCATACTGGCCAAATAGTAGAGAGGTTGGAGTTTCACATACCCTCCTCTCCTGCAACCGAAGTTCTAGACTGCGAGTCTTGGATAAATTTTCATATCCAAGGGTTAAAGTTAAACATAGATAAATTTAACGAGCGTGATAGTGGACTCGTTTTTGATGGTATTGAGACCGCCATGATTAAAATCACTTTATTAGAGAACTACTCTGGACGAGGCTCCTTTAAACTTCCGAAAAATTTAAGAAATAAAGCAGCAGTCATTTCTGTTGATTGCGAATCACAATGTTTTAAGTATGCCGTCCTCTCCATTCTCCACTATAATGATGTACGGAATAGCCGATACCGTAAGAGTAAGTATCTACAGTGGGAGAATGAATTAAAGTTTGATGACTGCAATAGTGAAGATATGAAAGTTAAAGATATAGAAAAATTTGAAAAATTGAACAACATTAAAATAGTTGTCCATGTTTGGGAATCGGGATTGAAGGGTGTCCGCTACAACTCGCGTTCGAGTTGTTATGACCACGTTGTCAACCTTTTATTAGTAAGACAGGATGATAGTGAGGAATGGCACTACTGCGGTATTCCCAAAATTTCTCGCTTATACCACCACTTAAGAAATTCTAGCTCATCAGAGATTTATTACTGTGGCAGATGCATTCGCAACTTTAGGAGTAAAAATAAATTTGAAATTCATTACGAATGGTGTAAGCGAGGTAAACTACAAATGAAGCGCATGCCCAAAGATAAGGAGTTTTCATATAGAGAGAATGGCGATGAACTAAGTCCTCTTCGCGTCATCTATGCTGACATCGAATGCTATATCGATGATAACACCCATCGAGCAGCGGCCATTTCCTGCTATGAAGTATGGCATGACCATTTCCAAAATAGAAAAAATAAAATGCACGTCTGGCAAGGTGAGGATTGTATTTACCAATTCCTACAATTCCTCGAACAGGTTGTAAAATTTCAACAAAAGTATGATTGTGAACTCTATTGCAGATCATTGCATATGACAGCAGATGATCAAGCAAAATTTGATAGTTGCAACGTTTGCCTCAAATGTAGGAAAACATTTGATGATAATAAGATTAAGAAAGTGCGCGACCATGATCACATCACTGGTAAATTTAGAAACGCACTATGTTCAAAATGCAATTTTTCACTTAGGATGAAACGGCGTACATTACCCGTCATTTTCCATAATTTCAAGGGCTACGACAGCCATATGATAATAAAAGGAGGTTTAGGTCAAATGAAAGAGTGGAAGCTTGATGTAATAGCACAAACGAGAGAGAAGTTTACGGCCATGACAGCAAAAGTGCCAGTCGATAAAACTAAAGAAAATAAGACGGTCTATTTTGATATAAAATTTTTAGATTCCTACCAATTTATGACTGCATCACTGGCCTCTCTCGTACAAAATCTAAAGTCTCTTCCACTAACACAAAATCTTAAGAAACAATATCCAAATCTAACCGATGAAGTCATCACACGGAAAGGAGTCTTTCCATATGCATATTTTGATGCGATTAGTAAACTCGGCGAGACTTCTCTTCCGCCCATAGATAAATTTAAAAATGATTTGACCGGCGCAGAATGTAAGACCGAAGATTATGATCATGCACAAGATGCATGGATAAAATTTGACTGCCATAAATTTGGCGAATATATGATTGCCTATCTTAAGTTAGATGTATTTTTGCTGGCTGATGCATTTCAGGAGTTTGGACGAGTGGCATTAGAAGAAGATAAGTTAGATCCCATCCACTTTGTCAGTCTGCCAGCCATGTCATTTAAGTCTGCTTTTAAAATGACTGGCGAGACCATTCATCTCTTACAAGATCCAGAGATGTATAATTTATTTGAGCGAGGAATTCGCGGTGGTCTCTCATTTGTAAATAAACATAGGTTAAAATCAAAATTAGTAGGCGATGATCAGACTCATCTTAAGTATTATGACCAAAATAATTTATATGGTAGTTCACTATCCAAACCACTCCCTCACTCTGAGTTTAGCTGGTTAGATGATAGTGAAATTCAGCATCTCTCCAACCCTTCTAACATAATAGCAATTCCAGATGAAGGTGATTGGGGATATTATTTTGAGATAGATCTAATCTATCCAAATAATATTAAACATAAAACCGTAGATTTTCCACTCGCACCCGAATCAGGTGAAGTGAGTAAAGATATGTTTTCCGACTTTATGAAACAATTTCATAAAGATTTAGAATCATGTGGACAACCCAAGTATAAGCCTTGCCGCAAACTTTTACTCACCCAATATGATAAGCAAAACTATCTAGTCCACTTTTCCATCTTAAAATTTTATTTAGAAATGGGTATGATTTTAAAAAGAGTTCACCGCATTATTAAATTTAGACAGAAAGCCTTCCTCAAACCATATATTGATAGCAACAGCCAGAAACGTGCACTAGCCCAAAATAATTTTGAAAAAGATTTTTATAAGTATAAGAATAATAGTCTATTTGGTAAGACGATGGAGGATGTTAGAAAACGTGTAAACTATAAACTAGTCAATGATGTTAAAAAATTTAAGAAATTGGTCTCATCACCTCTATTCATCGATAGAGACATTATCGATGAGGACCTTGTAAGTGTTAAAATGATAAAATCTGAAGTTAAGTTGTGCAAGCCCATCTATATTGGCCAAGCTGTACTAGATTACTCTAAGCTTGAAATGTACCAACTCTTTTATAAAATAGTAGAACCATGTCCTCTCGTAAAAGAGGTTCGTTTGTTGGGTGGTGATGCAGATAGTTTCTTCTTAGGTATTACCACTCAAAAAGATTTAAATTTCAATGAAGTAGTAAAATCTTTAGAAAGATATTTTGATACATCAAATGATCCTACTGATCACCCACTCTACTCCATCAAAAATAAGGCAAAACTTGGCTGCTTTAAGGATGAGACAGCAGGGAAGGAAATAGATGAAATGATTCTCCTTCGCCCAAAAATGTACAGTATGAAATTAAAGGATAGCGACTATAGTATTAAGCGTGCTAAAGGCATATCAAGATCATTGGTCTCTAACATGAAACATAAAAATTTTTAGGAAAGCCTATAGAAATAAAAATATAACGTTTGTCAATATGACAATCTTAAAATCTAAGTCGCATGAGATCAAAACTCATACTTTTAGGAAACGGGCGCTTTCAGCATGGGAGGATAAGAGGTGCTGGTTAGAACATAACATATCTCTTCCACATGGACATCCTGACACAAACATACCACCACCCAAAAGAATTAAACTCACACTACCACATTCAGGAGACGTCTTAGCATAATCATCCTTAACTTAGTATTTTCATGTTGATTTCTGTAGATAAACATTGCTGTTTTATGTATCGCATGAGATCGTTTCTTCCTTGTGAATATATGCCTACAGTCAGCCCATTCCCCCTATATCTGTGAAAAGACTTTTTCATATACATATTTTTATTTCAATAAACATATCACAATGACTTCACTTTGTTTTCCGAAACACTAAAGTTACGAGGTATTTAGTATCTTTCACATGGATGCACTCTTGTAAACCATTGGTAATTTTGATAGCAATAGAGGGTATAGTTTTTTTGACGACGGGATGATAGAAAATAGATTCAAACATCTTCTCGACTATTCCATATGAAGCGTCTTTTATCATGAATGAAATCACGTAAAATGTATTCTTTTTTCTCACCAACAGAAATAGGTAGAATCAAATCACTTTGAATGTAAAGGTGCTGTTCATGTTTATCAAGTGTCATTGGTGTTTCTATACCAATCGTATGCGCAGCAGCAAACACAGTTTGTAGCATTGAAAAACCAAAGAGTTTTTTCAAATTTTTACTCAATTGACATTGAATGTCATCACCCAGTTTCAGAACAACGCGTTGATTTTCAATTGAAAACGAAATGTGTTGTGTCTTTACATCATATTTACTTTTCATCACATGCTTCAACTTCTGTTGTATAAAAGGATTTACTACATGAATGAAGCTTTCAACTGTATGATATAGACGCGGCATTATATTGATAGCAACTTTAGATTCTTGATAAGACTGGTAAATTTTCTTGATGCGATCACCATAGATGTCCACCCAGCATTCATCATTAACTGAATCAGCTTTAGTGTGATATTCATGAGAAGCATATACCACACCGCTTCCAATAATAGGTGTATAATGTCTTACAAAATGACGCAAGGTTGGAGAGAAATAAACTGTAAGTTTGTCATTATATTTCTGAATGACCAACTTATTTTTGTCCGCCATAATTTTCTCTCCATACTTCTTACCCACAGTCTCATTCCATCGTTTTACTAACTCAATAAGTGATAAAGGTTGAACACCGAGCTTTTTCAAAATGATGCGTTCTTCAC
>CAJQUW010013102.1:0-76909 GCA_907163375.1 Prostheceraeus crozeri
TCTCAACGCCGATAACAATGATAAAGTAATCAAAACTGTGTTTGAAATACTCATGAGTCATACAACAGCACAAGTTTCCTGACATGTATGTGATTGTCGCAACATTCGTCATGAAACCAGAGATGATTATTGGGTCCAAATTTAGGACGCAGACCCAGGTTGAAATTAAGACTTGGAGAGAGCATTACGCAAAGTATTATATGCAATTCGAGTGATTTGATAATGACTAGCATACAACTTTATTTCAGTGGCATGCGAGTATTATGTACTAGTAGGCCTGCTATTTGATCATTATGAGTATAATGCAGTTTTGTGATATTTGCATGAGCAACTTCATGACTAATTTTCAAACGCAGGCATTGTGAATTTGTCCAATGATATCTTATGATATAAACTTACTAGTACAATAAACGTAAGTTTGATTGTGTAATATCTGCTAGACTATACACATTGATGGCATATTGCAGCGTTTCAGAATATCTACAAACCATGACGTAGGTTCAGTTTACATCCAAAAATCAACTTGTAACAAAATGAGAGTCATGCTTTTCATCAGTTGTAGTATTTTTCTAACTAGGTTTTTAAGTAAATTTCTGAAAAACTAGTTCTATTTTAGCAATTTCTATCTATTTGTTCTAATAGTTATCTAGTTAGCTACATTGATCTGCAATAATTACTGAAGATTCCGAGACAAGTGGAGATATTCTATCCCTTGTCCTTTCTTGCTCAATGACCGTACTGAATTAAGCGCTTGGATCGGGTGCTTGACGCTTGGATGACAAATGTTTGTTTAGCAATCGTTAATAAGACAGGAAACTTGGGTCGGAATGGGTCCGGCCTCAGACGCACCAGCGAACAATAAGATTGTTGGATCCGAGACCCAAGTAATCTGCTTCAGACAATTCGATAGCTCTCATGTAAACCACATTCACTGTAATTCTACAACACCTCAATGTTTTGAATATCCTTCCCTTGGGCCATAATTTGTCAATAATGCAACCATCGGTTGGGGTCCTATCTATCGTTGTACACTTGCTTCCACTGCTTTTAATTGATTTCCATTTGTTTGTGAACCTTTTGATTCAAAAAATTAAATTCATAATACTGAGGCAAAGCACAAAAGAATACTGACGCAATACTTGATACCGTATATATTTCAATAGCTTTCTGCAGTGCCCAAACCTGCAGGCGCAGTAAATGCACTGGTGAACTTCATTTTCCCCGACCATCGGTTCTGGATCGCCCGGCAGGTACTCTTCCTTTTCATCACTTACGCTTACACGATGGAATCGTCTGTGTCATCTTGTTCATTGCGACACAATGTGCGAAATGTTCATTCCACACAGTTTAAATTTCCACTGCAAAGAGTACTTGCTTCCAGCTGATGCAGTTCTTCATTCGAAGCTCTACTCTTTTCGTTGAGAAAACGAACGGATTCACTTCAATAATCATAATAGACAACTCGTCATCACTGATTGTATGGAAGCATGTTTTCGTGACGAAGCAACGCTTCTGTCTTTCTTACTCGAGTTTAGACTTTCATGATGAGGACAGTAGCTGTGAGAACACGGTGATGCTGGAAAGAGCGGTAAGGTCTAACTTAAATCCATAGCAGACAGCAGAAAAAATCCCAAATAGGACTGTTTAGTGTCTAAATAGAAGGAATTTTTGGTAGGTTGTCCAATTAAAGCTGGTTGTCCTAATTATAGCCCCTCCAATAGAGGAAGCACGCGGATTTACAGCCTTATGCAACTTAATATAGGCTGTATGTAGAAGGAAAACTGATAATGCATGTGATCAAAGGAAGAAAAAATTTGTGCATTTTGTTGATCATCAACCTCACAACCAAGCACTTTATGATGATTGCGGGGATGTAGATCTGATGCAATGCTTTAATCGGATAGAACTGACTAATAATAATAATAATAATAATGCTTTATTGTTGTCAAATACAAAAGCGGTATGACAAGGTGGCACAATTTGCATTCATGAATATATAGAAAATTTAACAAACGATCTATTATACAGGGCAGACGATGGTTTCATGGGCAAAAGAACTCTGGCATGACGAACTTTGTGTGATGTTTCTCTCAAGGAAAAGACTTCAGACAGTGGGTGTAAACTGACATTATTACTGATCTTCTTGATCAATTCAATACAACATTTATCAAGAACAAGACGAAGAGAAGGCTTACGACTAACATTGGACCAGCGGATCGCAAGACGATATAGTTGTTCAAATTTTCTAAAATAATTAGCATTTAAGTCGAAGATGACCGGCCAACAGAATGTAATGTGACACAAGACAAGACTCACAAAGGCCTTCCAAATGCCATCTCCATTATTGCCATTACCACGTAAACGCTTTACAAAGGATATGGCACGGCAGCATTTGTTATAGAGATGCTTAAATTGATTGTCCCATCGCAGATCGGAAGAAAATTTAACACCCAAAATCATCAAAGAGTCAACTTCATTAATCAACTCGTCATTAATACAAACATTTAGAGCTGGAGAATCAATGCTGCTTCTAGACAGCTTCATGCATTTCGTTTTATGTGTTAACATACAGACTTCCGTTAGAAGCCCAACAGCAAAAGACATTTACATTTGCCTGAAAATCAGCACCGCACCCGTCAAAATGAATCAAAGTAACATCATCGGCGTGTACAATGACTTTTTGTTCCCTCAAGAACAGGCAAATCGTCCATAAACAAGGAAAAAAGCAAAGGTCCTAAAATTGAACCTTGAGGAACTCCACTAGAAATCGAACGCCATGGCGCAATAATTTCATTCGAAACAACGCGCTGCTTGCGATTGACCAAGAAGCTTTTGATGCAATTAAGGACGACGGGAGAACAGTAAAAGTTATCACGAAGGCTTTCCAAAAGTTTACAATGACTAATTTTGTCGAAAGCTTTTCTGAAATCGACAGCAAGGAGAGAAACTGAGCAGTGAGAATTCGAAGTGACATGCTGTAAGATGGAAAGACGGATGGCAAGTAAGGCATAGGTACAGCCACCAAAACCATGCGGCAAAAATCCGAACTGTCTAGGATGGATTCTTTTGCACAACGATGGCAAAATGACCAAATCTCTGAATAATCTTTCAAGAACTTTGCTTACAAAGGGAAGAATAGAAATTGGCCTAAAGTCTGAGCTTCTTTTCTTAGGAAGTGGGAGAATATTAGCGCATTTCCAAATGTCAGGGAATATCCCGGACTGCAGACATCTAGTAAAAAGGATGCTACTAGTAAAGAGGAAAAGCAACAAAATCAGCGACAGAACGGAAAAACACACCTGGAACACCATCAGGTCCTTCAGAATTGGATTTACATTTCTTAATATGACGAATAATGTCATGCTCGGTAACAGAAATCAAATTTAAGCTGGAAGAGTAAGGTTGATCATCGGAAGAAAAATGGTGAATATCCGGCGAAGAGAATGTGACATGAAACCTGTCATTAAGGTCATAAACGTCATTAGCAGTATGAAGAGTAGACCGGGAATTCCTCGAACCGATTTGGCCATTTATCGATTTCAACATGGACTCAGTAGAGGAAGAAATACCAGAGAAATAGTTCGACTTGGCTTTGGCAAGCTAAATTGCTCTCTAATTGACAAATATTTGCCTGTGTTCCCATCAGTGAGGGCTCTGTCCCTACGATCAGAGAGGACTTTAACCCATTAAGACCCAAGTGTATTTAATTCGAATTTTTTCGGTTGAAAACTAGTTATATGTCTTCAGGTTGATCAAACTAAGTTAATTTTATAGTGCATATATCCAAAAAAGTTCGAAAGGTCATGATCTCAGACTGCACCCTTGGAGGGTGCGGTGGGATCGAGTGGGTACGTGAACAACTTTTTCACGTTCTACTTTCAATGATTCGACCAATCCACTTCTTTCTCTCATAACGGTTTATTTTACTAGTTACGGTTTTGTATAGGCTTAAATCAAGTTGCGTTGGTTGTAAGAAACTCAAACAAGTAATAGACCAGGCGTGACTCATGGAGGAAAACGAAAAATGAGTAGAAAATATATAAATTTAGAAATATGAATTCCCAAATGCAAAACACTGCCATATGCACATAGATTTTTTGTCAAAGCTATAAAGCACCATGGAAAACATTGAAGCAGTGGTTGTGAAGTCCAATGTTGCACTTCTGACAGCCCCTACGAGTGTTTTTTCCGCACAAAGCACATCGCTTTTGAGTAGTCACGTCACACTGGAAATGATTTTTTCCGTCGTATCTTGCATCATCGGGAACCCTTCGCTTCAAACTTCTCTGTTGACGGGATAATGGCCTTGGTAAGATCTTTCTCTTGTGAGACATCAACAAGGTTTTTACGATTTGCCGGCGGAAAGTTAGAAGATCCAGTGGCTCGCGCTCATATGTTGAGGCCTTTTTATATAAAATCCACGAATTTTGAACTGCCATATCAATGCAGTAACTGAAAAACGGCCACCACCATTTTTTGGACCTCATAGTGATTCTGTAGTAAGAAATATTCTGATCAGACCGATCTACTCCGCCCATGCTTTCATTATATGTTTGAACTGCTTTGGGCATGGGAACATCGATAAACTTCTTTTCTTCTCTGGACCATCAACGTGCTTTACATACAGGCTCGATGTGTCAGCATTCGTAGCCAAAGTGACGATATTGTTATCATGCCATTCTAAAACCAATAGGCCGTTGTCTCATCTTTCCGGAAGTCCAGAGAGCCTCGTCCGTCTTTCTTCAGCTTTTTTGGGTCAATGAGTGGACAATTCTCAATTCGATTTGAACGAATAGTTCCACAGGCTTCAATTCCTCTTCGACTGAGTTCTTCAATCAATGGGAGACTTGTGAAGAAATTATCAAATGTAAGGTGAAACGGTAAATCAGGCAGGCTTTCGATTAATTTTAAAACAACTGAGGGCCCCAAGCCCAAATTAGTACTAGAAGAAGAGGCTCCTGTGTAAGGATCAAAACGAATCACGTAACCGTTACTAGTAGCAAGTGTCCATAGCTTGAATCCATACCTTATCGGCTTTCCACGAATAAATTGCTTTGATGGATGCCTTCCATAATAAGGAAGCATTGTTTCATCGATACAGATATTCCTTTGCAAAGGCATGAATTTTTGGCATCTTTCATTGATCAAAGAATAGAACTCTCTAATTTTTGCTGCCCGATCATTTTTATTAATTTTGCTGTTATCACAGAGATGAATAAAAGTGAATATGTCGTAGAACTTATTTCTGCTGATGGCGTCCGCAACAGCTGCATTCTGACAGTCTGCATCTTTCTCCCAAAACATGCGCCTTCGAGGAAGTGGAACGTAACCAGAAAGAAGGAGAATCGCAAGCAATATGTAGCAGTCATCTTCATCCATTGACCACGAATGGTTTCCTTTGTCTTGTCTTGCATATAAATTGCTCTGTGTAACAATATGCATTATCACCTCCTCATCGAAGAAAAGCTTGAATAATTCTGTAGGGCTGGGATCACTTTGAAGAACCTCACTCTGCTTCTCGATCCAAGGTCGGTGAAAGTTGACATTTCGGGGCAGATCTTCCTTCCTCCATTTTCGATCATCTCTTTCAGTCTTTTTGTAGAATGTTTTCTTCGGTTTCTTCTGTTGTACATCGGATTCATCCTCCTCATCTGGGAAATTATCTCTCATACCATTCGGACGATGCAATGTGCAACCAGCCTCCGAATTCAGTATTGCCGCACTTAGGTTATCGAAAGTGTTTCGCTCGGTATCGATATGTTCGTCGCCACTATCGCCATCAGAATTTTGATCATCTGGAGGGGTCAAATGAATTTCAGCGTCAAGGATATCCTCCTCTTCCAACATCAACATTACTTCGTGAGCCGAAAGTTTCCTGCAAAGAAAAGCAAGCACTTATTAGACAATGACAGACTGCCAATCTGCACTCTTAGATTTGTTGAGAATCAAAAGATAACGCTATTGAACAGCAGCATTTGCCAGTGAAACGGTAGCACAGTTGGTAAAGCTGCTGCTTCGGCCGTGTCGGGTGCTGGGTTCAAATCCCGCACTACTGAACTTTTCCAAATGCGACAATTAATCTACTTTCAACGTTTTATTATCAATCAATCGCATTTCATTCAGTTTGTTTGTTCCATTTCCAGCTCTTCTATATTTTATCATGAGCTTGACCTTTACATGTCTATTTCTCAGAAATAATAACTAAATTAATTAGATATTTCATTTTCTTTCTACAGGTTTAACAATGTAAAATGCTACGAATTTGGGTGATACAATAGTCTAATAGATTTAACTAACCTTTCCCTCGATTTTCCTATATTCACTAACAAAGTAGGGTGGAATATACTCTACTACCGGTACACGTACCCACCCGATCCCACCGCACCCCTCAAGGGTGCACGACATCAAATGTACCTGTAGCGGTTATCTATTTTGACTATGAGCTACAATGAATTTTTATATATTGATGACATTGTCCCTCATCAATGTGCAAGGAAATGTTCAATTTAATTTTAACACAATGACATTTTGACTCACTTATTCCTCTTCGTGGAATTTCGCTCCATTCTGACAAAACGTGCCGTGTTCAACGTGATATTATGAAAACGAAACTAACATCAAAAAACTATTCAAATGCCCAGAAATTGTCTATGAAGTATTCATGATATACTAGTGGAAAATTCAGACAAAATGATTTTTTTCTTTATTGGTACTAGACTTTTATATCAAAGGTCCTAAGCAAAGGTCCTAAAATTGAACCTTGAGGAACTCCACTAGAAATCGAACGCCATGGCGCAATAATTTCATTCGAAACAACGCGCTGCTTGCGATTGACCAAGAAGCTTTTGATGCAATTAAGGACGACGGGAGAACAGTAAAAGTTATCACGAAGGCTTTCCAAAAGTTTACAATGACTAATTTTGTCGAAAGCTTTTCTGAAATCGACAGCAAGGAGAGAAACTGAGCAGTGAGAATTCGAAGTGACATGCTGTAAGATGGAAAGACGGATGGCAAGTAAGGCATAGGTACAGCCACCAAAACCATGCGGCAAAAATCCGAACTGTCTAGGATGGATTCTTTTGCACAACGATGGCAAAATGACCAAATCTCTGAATAATCTTTCAAGAACTTTGCTTACAAAGGGAAGAATAGAAATTGGCCTAAAGTCTGAGCTTCTTTTCTTAGGAAGTGGGAGAATATTAGCGCATTTCCAAATGTCAGGGAATATCCCGGACTGCAGACATCTAGTAAAAAGGATGCTACTAGTAAAGAGGAAAAGCAACAAAATCAGCGACAGAACGGAAAAACACACCTGGAACACCATCAGGTCCTTCAGAATTGGATTTACATTTCTTAATATGACGAATAATGTCATGCTCGGTAACAGAAATCAAATTTAAGCTGGAAGAGTAAGGTTGATCATCGGAAGAAAAATGGTGAATATCCGGCGAAGAGAATGTGACATGAAACCTGTCATTAAGGTCATAAACGTCATTAGCAGTATGAAGAGTAGACCGGGAATTCCTCGAACCGATTTGGCCATTTATCGATTTCAACATGGACTCAGTAGAGGAAGAAATACCAGAGAAATAGTTCGACTTGGCTTTGGCAAGCTAAATTGCTCTCTAATTGACAAATATTTGCCTGTGTTCCCATCAGTGAGGGCTCTGTCCCTACGATCAGAGAGGACTTTAAGAGAGGGAGTGATCCAAGGAGGATCAGTACTGCGCATCCTAACAGTTTTTATCGGGAAGAAGGTGACGTACAAAAATCGAAAAAAGTTCTGAAGTTCATCAGCAAAAATATTGACATCATCAATGAAAAGAAAATAATTCTCCCAATCAAGTAAGGATAAAACCTGACAACATTGGGCATAGGAGAACGGCGAAAATGAACGAACCTTGACTTTAGTGACAATGGGAGGCTTACGAACAGCAGGTTTTACAAAAATACCTTTATGGTCTGAGCGACCAAGAGGTGGGATCAGAGAGGGGGGTTTCAAACTTGTAAGGATGAGTCGAAGCAAAAATGTCAAGAACATGCTGGCCTCTAGTAGGCAGCTGAACAAGCTGAGACATATTGTTGTACATAATATCATAGCCAGGAATGGATATTGCATTGTCGTGGATATTACTGTCAAACCAGGATTCGGTAACACAAATGAAATCAGGATTACAGTCATTAACGCTGATTTTAAGATCGTCAACTTTATTGAAAAGAGATCGGGCATTGTAGGACAAAAATGAAGGCGTAGGAAATTGAGGTATATTCTGCTTACGGGGTTTGGCAGAATTAGTATCATTACTCGCAGTCACATTAGGTAAGGGAGGCACTGATGTGAGACCAGGTGGTAGATCAGGAGAAGCCAAATTTTCTCAAAAAGATACAGATTCTTGAGTCTCAGTCTAGAACTGTTCCATGACAGTATTTCTAGTACAATGCCTGTTGTTTCAAAGTCCTCCATTAAACTGTCATTTTTTGTGAAATCGCCTTAACTGTCGGATGTTCCCTGTGCCTTTTATCAAACTTTCTTAAGCCTCAGTGTAGAGCTGTTCCATGTAACGCCTCTTGTTTCAATAGAGATGTAACACAAATCGGAGAGGTTTATTCTCAAGAGAAGTGGGAAATTTCTGCGGTGTGGTGTAAGACAGGAAGGACGGATTGAGCTGAAATTTGGAGTGTGAGTAGAGAGTGGGTTGGTTAGCTTAAGTTTGGCTTGAGCGAGCGATTGGATTTGGTTGGAAGAAGTTTTGACCTTTGCGCTACGACATCCACCTTTGTAGATGGGATTGGGTGAGTTCTAAGGTAAAGATGAGAGTGTGGTGTAAGACAGGAAGGGCGGATTGAGCTGAAATTTGGAGTGTGAGTAGAGAGTGGGGTGGTTAGCTTAAGTTTGGCTTGAGCGAGCGATTGGATTTGGTTGGAAGAAGTTTTGGCCTTTGCGCTACGACATCCATCTGTGTAGATGGGATTGGGTGAGTTCTAAGGTAAAGATGAGAGTGTGGTGTAAGACAGGAAGGGTGGATTGAGCTGAAATTTGGAGTGTGAGTAGAGAGTGGGGTGGTTAGCTTAAATTTGGCTTGAGCGAGCGATTGGATTTGGTTGGAAGAAGTTTTGGCCTTTGCGCTACGACATCCATCTGTGTAGATGGGATTGGGTGAGTTCTAAGGTAAAGATGAGAGTGTGGTGTAAGACAGAAAGGGCGGATTGAGCTGAAATTTGGAGTGTGAGTAGAGAGTGGGGTGGTTAGCTTAAGTTTGGCTTGAGCGCGGGTTTCTGGAAGGGGTTTCTGAAATATTTGATTTGATGTGAAAAAATTTCATTGTTTTGAGACAAATCGTTGTTTTATAGTGGTCTGGATAAGTAACGGCGCTAAGTTTCCGGTTGAAACCATAGATTTATAGAGAAAATACACTATTAAGCATATACACCGATTTTCAAGTCAATCCGTTGATAAATTAATGAGTTTTGGCCTTTGCGGTACAAAAACGTTGTTATTTCCTCATATTTTGGTAAATTTTTGAGTATTTCTAGAAAAGTAGACGATATCAGAGCGAAAAACTTCAGAATGTTGTAGATCAGTCGTTACTTGACCCAAATTTAAAGTAGGAAGAGGAAAGGTTGAGTATTTAAAAAGTTATGGCCTTTGCGCTAAAAATTTCATTTTGGCTTTTGCGTCAAATATACCTAACCAAATATCATACTTGACCAGAAAAACTGTGTCTTCCTTAAACTGTTGTCATCTTCGACATAATTTACATTGAGTAAACAGAACTTTTAGAGACAGTGTAATAGAAAATGTTTTTTGTATGTGCCGAGTTTCAAGCTCTACTTACATCGAGTTGCTGATATCTGACGTTTTTAATACAACATGGCGTCGAAGCATGTTATCAGTTTTAATTGACTCTCAGGACTTAAGGATCGACAGTGATCCTCTGAAAACTTCAAGATATCTTCATGTGTGTATGTTTTATATATTTTTGGCTTGAGCGCCAGTCAGATTGTCACATGTCTGAGTTGTGTCCTTTGTGGTGAACGGTCTCCCATTTTCGTTAGGAAAGCAACGCATTAAAAGTGTCCCCACTCGCTAATATCGGTCCAGTGATCACAGAATTCTACAGACTTTACATTTACGAAGTGTTTGTACTTCTTTTGGCTTGAGCGCGGGTTTCTGAAATATTTGATTTGATGTGAAAAAATTTCATTGTTTTGAGACAAATCGTTGTTTTATAGTGGTCTGGATAAGTAACGGCGCTAAGTTTCCGGTTGAAACCATAGATTTATAGAGAAAATACACTATTAAGCATATACACCGATTTTCAAGTCAATCCGTCGAGAAATGAATGAGTCTTGGCCTTTGCGGTACAAAAACGTTGTTATTTCCTCATATTTTGCTAATTTTTTGAGTATTACTGGGAAAGTAGACGATATCTGAGCGAAAAACTTCAGAATGTTGTAGATCAGTCGTTACTTGACCTAAATTTAAAGTAGGAAGAGGAACGGTTGAGTATTTAAAAAGTTATGGCATTTGCGCTAAAAATTTCATTTTGGCTTTTGCGCTAAGTATACCTAACCATAGATTTTGATGAATTACATCGAATAAACTAGTAGCTCCTTAAACATTGCACTTCTTCTTAGTAAACTTGAAACTTGTGATTGACCAATGCGAATAAAACGCGGCTGAAAGCGTGGCCAACGCGTCGCTAAAGTTGCATTCGTTGTACTGCTTCATAAAAAGCTAATGACTTGTCTTTCATTAATAATATTGTTGTTATGCTTTTTGAGTGGGATGATGAATGCCTGAAGTGCACATTTACAGTTTGTACTGTTTTTGCACATTTACCTATAATTTCCGAATTTGTGTGCATTGTTATGGCAGTTCCTGTTGCAATATTGTTTTCCTGTTATCTTTCAGCTACTGAATATGGCTAGAAATATGTATCAGGAATTCGGAATATGTCTCGACTGGCTGCCTTGCATTGATTCGTCTTCTGAGTTTTTTAGAAATGCAGTGTTTTTCAGCGAAACAGACTTCTTTTACAGCTGTAAGCGACTCCAAAACACAATGCAAAAGAACATCTATTTTGTTTACTATAGCAGATTTCCTCCATCTTTTATTTATTTGTGAGGCAATCAGTATATAGCACCTGCTCAGAGACCTTACTGGAATCTTTACATAGATTACATAGATCGCGCTGGATAATGCACTAGCTGATTCACTCGTTTACTAATTACTAATTGCACATTTACTTGCATGTGATGTGTAGTATAGGCCTAATTTACAGGAGACATGACACAGATATACTGATATTTCTGATATACTGATATCTATACCCATGCCTATAGGTGCACAGTACATGCATGTACATCAGACATGTAGCCCATTCGAAAAACAGTCACTAGCAATAAATTTCAGCTTTACGTTGATTAACGTGTCAGAAAATACTTGAGTCTTTTCCAAGACTTAGATTTTGCTGTTGAAGACTATTTCTTGTTCTAAGAAACGAAGCTAGGATATTTAACATTTCTAAATTTATTTTGGGATTCTTGTAATACAGTGCAGGCCGTCAAGTCGCCTCTTATTTTAATTGTTTGGCATTCAGATAAATAAGCGGTTTGTTTCTTTTCCCAGACATTCTGTTACTATTCGTTTTTCCAGACCGCTGTGAACTTTTCCTAATTTTTTCGTATTGAAAGACTCAAATTTCAGAAAACGCCAGCCGAGTTGCCGTATATAGATGTGTATATTTTTAGACAGTCTCAAGTAAGGATTTTTTGTGTAAATCACTTCTACCAATTATGTAACAGTGTTTATCTTTTTTAAGAGATTGAGTCTCGCCACTCAATTCTGGAAATGGTTTATTGATCCAACTGCAAAACTGCTGCCTCAACCTCAAGGCCGAAAAGACGCTGAAATGATGTAGGCCTAGAATACCCAGACATTCATCTCAGCTAGTAATGAATTAACATTTTCCTCGCAGCAAGCTTTGGCCAACATGATATTTGCCTGAATCCCTTAGGCCTACAGTGTATATCATTCGTTGCCTTGCTCGGTTTTTCACGCGCTCTCAAAAATATCGAAAGACATCAAGACAATGTTATAATTCGATAGTAGCCTAGAGGCCTACCTCAGTACCTTAGTGCTACAATGGCAATTAAATATATGTACAGTATAGAGGCATTTTGTACTTATCACTGTTGAACATTGTCCGGTAGCTGGTATAACACATGTTTGGGCTATCAGCAATTTTTCTGAAAAGAATAATTGATAAGGGAAAATTTCGATGCATCTCCTTATGATCCTATAGTGGTTACCAATTACTCGTATACTCAGTGGTCACCATAAAGCCAAAAGAACAAAACTCAAAATTTAATTCCGATGTTTATCGACAACCATAAGATTTATAACTTCAACCAAAATAATTGGAATGGAAAGAGCGAGGCAGCAGCTTCTATGCTTTTCAGGAATAAAATCTGTTAGTAGTCTATTTAGTATCCGAAGAAGTCACCGCACTTGTTTCACAATCCGAGAAGTTGTGTTTTATTTTCAGTCGCTTTTATAAGCCTACTCCATTAATCAAGACGGTCATCAAGAGGCGAAAGGTGTTAAGATAATAAATATGAGAATTGACACACTTACTGAGAGACGAGAACTGGTTGAAGTAATAAAATGAAGGAGTTTGAAGATAACAATCGTTGATAAAGCCTCGAATAACTTGTTCGTGATCCACAAGCAAGTTATAGTCACAAATTGTGACTATACTAACAAATGTCATTTCTAAACTAATTGCATTTATGAGTTGGCAATTCTTCCCGAATATCCTAACTTATCAATCTCAGGATCCCGGTTGCCGTTGCCGGGATACCAATGTCTCCTAAATTTTCTTAAATCCTGGGATCCGTTTTACCTAGACAGCTGTCAAAGTGGTCATCAATTTGACGTGCACATTGACATTTTTCGCATATCTCATGAGCCTAAGCCTGCATACTTTAGATAGAACTTCATCCTACAATGAGCATCTGGCAAAGCTGAGCTATAAAATGCAAACAAGAAATAATCTTCTGAAAATGATCGCTGGCTAAACCTGGAGCACTGATGCTAATGTACTGCATGAAACAGGACTGATGCTAAACAGGACAGCAACAGCTGAACCTTGGTGTCCTGATTGGAAAAACTCAACACATTGCAAAGTAGTAGATGTCCAACTAAATGAAATCATGCTGACTATATGCGGTGCCATCAAACCAATGAAAACTGACTGGCTTCCCACACTCGCCGATATTGCTTGCCTTGCCGAAACCAGTTCCAGATTCGAGGTTGGCTCGCCAGACGTAAGATCTATTCCTAGAATTTCTAAAATTAGGCTTGGTCGAAACCAGTGCCAGGCGCGCCAGAGCGCCAGACACCTCTTCCTAGAATTAATGAAATCAGGCTTGCCAAAACCAGTAGGCGCCAACGGCGCGGCGCTGGTGCGCGGTAGTCTCTCAAATGTGCACCTGAATCGTTGCACATGAATCGCCTCGCCGGATCAAAAGCGCACCCGTCTATAGATTCCACTTCGCGATACCATAATTAATACGACCCTGTCGTTGTAATGCTCACTAACAACTATTTTGATTGAAGGAACACATGGAACTAGTGAATGTAACTATTCAACATCAAGAATAAAAGCCTCTGCTATAGATGCGATGAAACCTCTCGTAAAGCCTATGTGTAGAAATTCTCCGACGGTATTAGGGATGAGAAGAGAGCAATATATTAGAGCGCCACCGAGTTTTTTTAGACTGCATTTTAATCAGATATAATGACTCCGCACAATGTCGAGCAACGCCACAATTATGGTCAATGATATAAGCGTTTGACACTAGCGTGAAAAATATGTCAGGCGAACCTCTCTATAACGACACCCATCGGGACTCGTTATAGAGAGGGCGTCGTTGTAGAGAGGGATGCAAAAAATAAACAAATAACTACAAATAAACAATGATGTTCAGTGCTATGAAGTTTTTCACATCTACTGCCGTCATTATATTTATTTTATGTTGGTATACGATGCTCGTTGATACCCAATTACTATTTTATTTAAATCCATAAGCTACCGGTATATTCCCAATATGTTTTCAAAAAGCAGAGATGAATTAATTAAAGAAAATTTTTTATTTAACAGATTAAGTGATTCTTAAAAAAGGCTTTCAGTGCGCTTCTGGTTCATCACTTCCATCCGTTGTTTGGCAGTAACGTCATGGAGCTTGTCACACAAAACCAACACTGCGAGATCATCAACATTTCTCTCAATGTATTGTCTCAGAATATCCAAGGCTTGGCGGGATTCTTAATTGGTGACTGATGGAATTCCAGGCTCCTCCACCAGCTCCTCTGGCTGAGCTTCAACCGGTTCAATTGCAGATACAGCTATCTTCTCCATGATCATGATGCCGTTTGTCTGCACCTCACACGTTGGTCCGCCGTCACGCGGTGGGTGAGACTGGTTCCGTCCTCCACTTCGCGTTGCTCGTACAAGTCTCACTATAGTCCTGCAAGTTTCTCACTGACGGGGTGCGGTTCTGCAGTCATCGCACCTGTAGATGTGAACTTGCCTCTTCCACCCATCTTTCTCCAGCTTCTTATCCCAATCTTTCAACCATGTCTCATACATGGGCGCTGTCATCCATACCTTGCAATTGGCTTTATAGTCAACGGGAATCCTTGCATTCTTGCAGCAACGTGGCTTTACAGATTTTCTTATGACAAGCAGTGTACACTGCTAACCTTTAGAAGCCAATGTTTTGTTGGGTAGAAGTCGCAAACTAGTCTTATCTAAGTTATAAGCGTCATTACGATGGAGCGCATCAATTGTAGCCTTCAGAATCTCCTGCTGCCAATCGCTGATCACAAGCATGTTTATCGCCCTAGCCTTGAACTGACTTGAAGGGGACCCAGTGTCTTCTGGAAAACTTCTCTAGACATCCGTTGCTGGCTCATTAATAAGTTGTTTTGCCTTCTCTTGCAGCAGCTGTCCAGTGACGGGAACGTTCTGACTTCGAACCTGTTTGAACCAAGACAGAAATGCCCTCTCTAGCTTATCGTATCTCACCGGCTTTATACTGCTTCGTTTAGTGTTGTCTCCGTACTCAATTGCCTTCTCAATTGAATCTTTTGCATTTAGAATGCCAAAGCGTTTAGCTAGCTCGAAACGACTCACATTTTCTGCAGTTGCGTCGATTATCTGTCTCTTGTCTTTCAGCGTCTGTCACGGCCACAGTGCTATGTCGCAGACGTAAGACATCATCCAATGATGAAACTTCTCGCCTTTCTCCAAACTAAGAGGTGTTACTATAAGGGAGGTGTTCCTATCTTCAAGCTAAATTCGGTATTTGTAACATAGGTAGTGAAATCAGATCCCTGAAGTCAACATGTCGGATGTTGTGGCATTATAGTGACTGCACCGATTCCTGTAAAAGCTCAGCCAACATCAAGATGACATTCCAGCTGCCGTTATACCAGCATGTTGTTTGGCATTGTCGCTGCTGCTTCACTAATGCGATATCGCACGTCAGTAAGTTCTTGGAAATGGAAACATGAAACCTAAACCTTATCCTTCACATTGCCCAAAAGAAAAAAATCTCAAACCGGCTTGTTACTGTGAAGTGGCCATTTAAAAGTTAAATCTGCAGGAGACTGATTCATCACTGAGGGAGCTTTTTAAATTTTATAAATGGTCGGACTTCATCATGCCAGTGCGTTGGTGCAGCATCCTGTTGAAAGAGTCATTCAATTAGCCTGAAGCTAAAGGAGAAGTCAGCTTTGCAGCATTCAGAACACACATCTTCAGTGATTCTCCTTGAAACTCCACTACCTGATGTGGATGTTCCAAAATTTCAAAACGCTTTTCTATGTATAGCCCCTTTTTTTATAGCCTGCCGCAGTTGAATCTGACAAGTTGGGCATGAGCTAGACTATGGTATGTTTGCCTAGGTGCGGCTCCGGGGAGGTCATAAAGAACAATTGTAAATTTTGAAAAGAAAATTGTCCAAAAACTGACGCTTTTGAAAAATGTGCTGTGCCTCAAAGTGAAGAACAACATAGCCGTCATTACATGATGCATAAAACTCGTTACGTGTTGTAGACAGGATTGGCTTTTTGCCGGCTAAAACTGGTTTTTGCCACTAAGTGCTAAAAACCAGGTAAAAACCGGCAAAAATTGGTAAAAAACGGCTAAAACTAAAATTCCGAAAAATCAGTCTATTTCTTCACGAGAAAAACGACAGTATGTTGCGGTTTAAGTATTGTGGTGCATGCGGGTTTGCAGTTTGCAACTCATATCTTCCAAAACATGACATTCATTCTGTGATGGAACCACATGATATGTTTTTATAACGAACGACAAACGGTGTTGTCTTTCTTTACGACTGCTCTGCCCTTTTCTTGTGATTTCACATGACGTCATACGATTTTCATTCAAAGAATATAAACGCTTATTAATATTTTATTATTATTATTATTTAAGAACAAATGTAGACTTCAGCACCATTTTGGCTCTTTGGTTCATGTAACAGAAGTTGTTAGATACTCGCAGAATTATCATCAAATGAAAAAATGAAAATAAATATATGAATATAACTGGTTTATACATAGAACTAAATTAAGCAAACCACTTTCTTGTTTCTTCATGTGGACGAGCTTCAATAATCCCACTGTCATTCTTCTGTGTTGAGGGTTCAGCAAGAATGTATGTAGAGTGTATTTTAAAAGCAGCTTAGGTTTCGTCAGATCTAGATTCGAACACAGGTCTCATGAACGCAGAGAAAACACTCTATCAAAAAGTCTCTGCACCGGAAAATCTCACCTCCCAAATCAAGCAATGTGCAGCAGTCACTTAGAATGCATTTCTACTTTTTTCAGAAAAATACTAAATGTACTAATGCTTGTGACTGTATCAGGAAATCATGATTTGTAAGAACAAATAATAATTAAATAACACAGTTCGCACCAGCAATCTTGATAAAGTGAGGTATAGTGTATGTCTGAACAGCTTCAGTTATAATTTCAACAAAAGAACATGTCCAGTAAGCTGTAAAATTGATCTTGTTATAGAATCTGAGAGCGACAAACAATTTTGACATTATTGTGATATACAAGTTTGTATATCAAATTTCCATATTTTGAGCTCAAATCAAAACTTTACTTTCGGTTTTAAATTCATTTAAGTAAGTAAGTAAGTAAGTAAGTAAGCGTTTATTGACAAAAAAAATACATCTACCTCCGAATGGGAATCGTGGAGGCATTTTCTAATCACTGACATAAATCCGTGAGTGCTAGACGTTACACTGTATCATTGTACATTGCTGAGCAAGAAAACACAAAACTGTTCACTCTACGAGTAGTTCTAGCAGCAGGCAAGATTAACCGGTTACTACGCACAGATGTTGAGGGCAACAGGTTGTGGAGAACATGGCAATCATCAGTCTTGATGGCGTTGAAAAGTCGCATAGCGTTAATCTTCCGTCTTTCAAAAATGTCCGTTATGTCACAAAATTTACAGTGTCGCACATTTCTTCCGTGTATGATGTAAAAAGCACGTTTGCAAAATCTTAAAAGTCGCAGGTCTAAACCTTTACCAGGATGCAGAAAAACTGGAGATGCATATTCTAAAACTGATCGAATAATTGCATTGAAAACATCAACCAATTCGTCATGAGATAACAATGGCTTTAAAACTCGTAGAGCGTACAAGCGACTGGACAACTTCGAAATAATGAAATCAAAATGATTCGTCCAAGTTAGTGTTTCATTAAAAATTAAACCCAAAATCTTCAGGGCCTTTACATTATTCAGAGAAGGTATGAGTGGAAGAGGGTTGCGGACAGTGTTAATATTCAAAACATTTGTCTTACGTTGATTGATTGACATTTGGTTCAGACTACACCAATTTTGAAAATGATAAATTTCATTGTTTACAATACTCAAATCATCAAATGAATCTTTAAAGACAGGGATGACAATTGTAACATCATCAGCATACTTAAAAACAGATGATCTAGAGTCGAACGTGGAATAACTTGACATGAAAACAGCAAAAAGGTGCGGGCCGATGACTGATCCCTGAGGAACACCGCTGGATACATTTATGACAGCGCTCAATCTATCTCCAATTCTAACACGTTGTTTTCTATTAAACAGGTAATTCTGGACCCAATTTGAAAATTCTCGACAATCAGGAAAACTCAGGTTAGCTACTCTCGATAACAAAATGTCATGAGGTACATAATCAAATGCGTGACTCATATCAAAAGTTACAATTCTAACTGCGCTAATCAGAGGATCATCCAGAAAAGTAACAATCCTATCATGAATCGCCAATAAAGCACACATAGTTGAAGACTTCCTCCTATAAGCATACTGAGATTCATCAAAAGTAGCCATTAGATGCTCATGGTATTTTTTTAAAATCAATTTTTCTAGGCCTTTACTGAGGATAGGCAACAGGGATATAGGACGTAAGTTATCAATTCGAACAGGCAGATACTTGGGTATAGGAATAACATCCGCAAGTTTCCAAACATCGGGTACCGTGGCAGATCTAAATGACATGTTGTAAATGAAGGAAACAGGCTCACATATGTCAGTAGCTGATAACTTCAATAGATAGGGCGGAATATGATCACTCCCCTTAGACTTATCAGTGCGTAACTTTTCAAGTTCAGTGAGAACAGTAACAGGATTACATAAATTGATGTCATTTGTTGAAATAGTACAATGATCAAAAGTGGTCTCGTCAGTACAATGAAAAAACTCTGAGAAAACAGTATTAACATGTTCAACAGCCACATCAGCATTTGGAAAGCAAGACAATATGTGTTGGGACGAATTGACATCGTTCTTTCCTCGAATTTCTTTTACAATTGACCAAATACCCCTTGACGATGAACGCATTCGATTACTCCAAACAATTTTACACTTGTGAATTTCTGATTTGACTTTCTTCTTGTAGTGGTTATACAGTATAAAGTTTTTTTCATGAAAGGCTTTCCATCTCTTGTTAATTAGATCTATAACAAGCGGAGTTATCCAAGGTTTAGTTCTTTCTGTTGTTTTCACAAAAGACACTGGTATTTCTGACATAGCAATCGAAAATTTATCATAAAAATACTCAGTACAATTATTAACGTCAGTAAACTGATAAAAATCGGTCCAGTCAACTTCAGACATACGTTTACAAAATGCATTGACATTGGATTTTCGAAAATCGTAAACTTTTTGCAGAAAATTGTTTTCTTCGCATTTATCGTGCTCACTTTTCTTGGAAATTATAACAACTTTATGTAGGTTTACAGCATTTCCTAAAGAAGGCGATGATTTTACATCGAAATGATGAGCATTATGAGATTCACAGAAAACTTTGTCTAGAGTAGAGAGTTCTGCAGTCATCGCACCTGTAGATGTGAACTTGCCTCTTCCACCCATCTTTCTCCAGCTTCTTATCCCAATCTTTCAACCATGTCTCATACATGGGCGCTGTCATCCATACCTTGCAATTGGCTTTATAGTCAACGGGAATCCTTGCATTCTTGCAGCAACGTGGCTTTACAGATTTTCTTATGACAAGCAGTGTACACTGCTAACCTTTAGAAGCCAATGTTTTGTTGGGTAGAAGTCGCAAACTAGTCTCATCTAAGTTATAAGCGTCATTACGATGGAGCGCATCAATTGTAGCCTTCAGAATCTCCTGCTGCCAATCGCTGATCACAAACATGTTTATCGCCCCAGCCTTGAACTGACTTGAAGGGGACCCAGTGTCTTCTGGAAAACTTCTCTAGACATCCGTTGCTGGCTCATTAGTAAGTTGTTTTGCCTTCTCTTGCAGCAGCTGTCCAGTGACGGGAACGTTCTGACTTCGAACCTGTTTGAACCAAGACAGAAATGCCCTCTCTAGCTTATCGTATCTCACCGGCTTTATACTGCTTCGTTTAGTGTTGTCTCCGTACTCAATTGCCTTCTCAATTGAATCTTTTGCATTTAGAATGCCAAAGCGTTTAGCTAGCTCGAAACGACTCACATTTTCTGCAGTTGCGTCGATTATCTGTCTCTTGTCTTTCAGCGTCTGTCACGGCCACAGTGCTATGTCGCAGACGTAAGACATCATCCAATGATGAAACTTCTCGCCTTTCTCCAAACTAAGAGGTGTTACTATAAGGGAGGTGTTCCTATCTTCAAGCTAAATTCGGTATTTGTAACATAGGTAGTGAAATCAGATCCCTGAAGTCAACATGTCGGATGTTGTGGCATTATAGTGACTGCACCGATTCCTGTAAAAGCTCAGCCAACATCAAGATGACATTCCAGCTGCCGTTATACCAGCATGTTGTTTGGCATTGTCGCTGCTGCTTCACTAATGCGATATCGCACGTCAGTAAGTTCTTGGAAATGGAAACATGAAACCTAAACCTTATCCTTCACATTGCCCAAAAGAAAAAAATGTCAAACCGGCTTGTTACTGTGAAGTGGCCATTTAAAAGTTAAATCTGCAGGAGACTGATTCATCACTGAGGGAGCTTTTTAAATTTTATAAATGGTCGGACTTCATCATGCCAGTGCGTTGGTGCAGCATCCTGTTGAAAGAGTCATTCAATTAGCCTGAAGCTAAAGGAGAAGTCAGCTTTGCAGCATTCAGAACACACATCTTCAGTGATTCTCCTTGAAACTCCACTACCTGATGTGGATGTTCCAAAATTTCAAAACGCTTTTCTATGTATAGCCCCTTTTTTTATAGCCTGCCGCAGTTGAATCTGACAAGTTGGGCATGAGCTAGACTATGGTATGTTTGCCTAGGTGCTCCTCCGGGGAGGTCATAAAGAACAATTGTAAATTTTGAAAAGAAAATTGTCCAAAAACTGACGCTTTTGAAAAATGTGCTGTGCCTCAAAGTGAAGAACAACATAGCCGTCGTTACATGATGCATAAAACTCGTTACGTGTTGTAGACAGGATTGGCTTTTTGCCGGCTAAAACTGGTTTTTGCCACTAAGTGCTAAAAACCAGGTAAAAACCGGCAAAAATTGGTAAAAAACGGCTAAAACTAAAATTCCGAAAAATCAGTCTATTTCTTCACGAGAAAAAGAACGACAGTAAGTTGCGGTTTAAGTATTGTGGTGCATGCGGGTTTGCAGTTTGCAACTCATATCTTCCAAAACATGACATTCATTCTGTGATGGAACCACATGATATGTTTTTATAACGAACGACAAACGGTGTTGTCTTTCTTTACGACTGTTCTGCCCTTTTCTTGTGATTTAACTTGACGTCATACGATTTTCATTCAAAGAATATAAACGCCTATTAATATTTTATTATTATTATTATTTAAGAACAAATGTAGACTTCAGCACCATTTTGGCTCTTTGGTTCATGTAACAGAAGTTGTTAGATACTCGCAGAATTATCATCAAATGAAAAAATGAAAATAAATATATGAATATAACTGGTTTATACATAGAACTAAATTAAGCAAACCACTTTCTTCTTTCTTCATGTGGACGAGCTTCAATAATCCCACTGTCATTCTTCTGTGTTGAGGGTTCAGCAAGAATGTATGTAGAGTGTATTTTAAAAGCAGCTTAGGTTTCGTCAGATCTAGATTCGAACACAGGTCTCATGAACGCAGAGAAAACACTCTATCAAAAAGTCTCTGCACCGGAAAATCTCACCTCCCAAATCAAGCAATGTGCAGCAGTCACTTAGAATGCATTTCTACTTTTTTCAGAAAAATACTAAATGTACTAATGCTTGTGACTGTATCAGGAAATCATGATTTGTAAGAACAAATAATAATTAAATAACACAGTTCGCACCAGCAATCTTGATAAAGTGAGGTATAGTGTATGTCTGAACAGCTTCAGTTATAATTTCAACAAAAGAACATGTCCAGTAAGCTGTAAAATTGATCTTGTTATAGAATCTGAGAGCGACAAACAATTTTGACATTATTGTGATATACAAGTTTGTATATCAAATTTCCATATTTTGAGCTCAAATCAAAACTTTACTTTCGGTTTTAAATTCATTTAAGTAAGTAAGTAAGTAAGTAAGTAAGCGTTTATTGACAAAAAAAATACATCTACCTCCGAATGGGAATCGTGGAGGCATTTTCTAATCACTGACATAAATCCGTGAGTGCTAGACGTTACACTGTATCATTGTACATTGCTGAGCAAGAAAACACAAAACTGTTCACTCTACGAGTAGTTCTAGCAGCAGGCAAGATTAACCGGTTACTACGCACAGATGTTGAGGGCAACAGGTTGTGGAGAACATGGCAATCATCAGTCTTGATGGCGTTGAAAAGTCGCATAGCGTTAATCTTCCGTCTTTCAAAAATGTCCGTTATGTCACAAAATTTACAGTGTCGCACATTTCTTCCGTGTATGATGTAAAAAGCACGTTTGCAAAATCTTAAAAGTCGCAGGTCTAAACCTTTACCAGGATGCAGAAAAACTGGAGATGCATATTCTAAAACTGATCGAATAATTGCATTGAAAACATCAACCAATTCGTCATGAGATAACAATGGCTTTAAAACTCGTAGAGCGTACAAGCGACTGGACAACTTCGAAATAATGAAATCAAAATGATTCGTCCAAGTTAGTGTTTCATTAAAAATTAAACCCAAAATCTTCAGGGCCTTTACATTATTCAGAGAAGGTATGAGTGGAAGAGGGTTGCGGACAGTGTTAATATTCAAAACATTTGTCTTACGTTGATTGATTGACATTTGGTTCAGACTACACCAATTTTGAAAATGATAAATTTCATTGTTTACAATACTCAAATCATCAAATGAATCTTTAAAGACAGGGATGACAATTGTAACATCATCAGCATACTTAAAAACAGATGATCTAGAGTCGAACGTGGAATAACTTGACATGAAAACAGCAAAAAGGTGCGGGCCGATGACTGATCCCTGAGGAACACCGCTGGATACATTTATGACAGCGCTCAATCTATCTCCAATTCTAACACGTTGTTTTCTATTAAACAGGTAATTCTGGACCCAATTTGAAAATTCTCGACAATCAGGAAAACTCAGGTTAGCTACTCTCGATAACAAAATGTCATGAGGTACATAATCAAATGCGTGACTCATATCAAAAGTTACAATTCTAACTGCGCTAATCAGAGGATCATCCAGAAAAGTAAAAATCCTATCATGAATCGCCAATAAAGCACACACAGTTGAAGACTTCCTCCTATAAGCATACTGAGATTCATCAAAAGTAGCCATTAGATGCTCATGGTATTTTTTTAAAATCAATTTTTCTAGGCCTTTACTGAGGATAGGCAACAGGGATATAGGACGTAAGTTATCAATTCGAACAGGCAGATACTTGGGTATAGGAATAACATCCGCAAGTTTCCAAACATCGGGTACCGTGGCAGATCTAAATGACATGTTGTAAATGAAGGAAACAGGCTCACATATGTCAGTAGCTGATAACTTCAATAGATAGGGCGGAATATGATCACTCCCCTTAGACTTATCAGTGCGTAACTTTTCAAGTTCAGTGAGAACAGTAACAGGATTACATAAATTGATGTCATTTGTTGAAATAGTACAATGATCAAAAGTGGTCTCGTCAGTACAATGAAAAAACTCTGAGAAAACAGTATTAACATGTTCAACAGCCACATCAGCATTTGGAAAGCAAGACAATATGTGTTGGGACGAATTGACATCGTTCTTTCCTCGAATTTCTTTTACAATTGACCAAATACCCCTTGACGATGAACGCATTCGATTACTCCAAACAATTTTACACTTGTGAATTTCTGATTTGACTTTCTTCTTGTAGTGGTTATACAGTATAAAGTTTTTTTCATGAAAGGCTTTCCATCTCTTGTTAATTAGATCTATAACAAGCGGAGTTATCCAAGGTTTAGTTCTTTCTGTTGTTTTCACAAAAGACACTGGTATTTCTGACATAGCAATCGAAAATTTATCATAAAAATACTCAGTACAATTATTAACGTCAGTAAACTGATAAAAATCGGTCCAGTCAACTTCAGACATACGTTTACAAAATGCATTGACATTGGATTTTCGAAAATCGTAAACTTTTTGCAGAAAATTGTTTTCTTCGCATTTATCGTGCTCACTTTTCTTGGAAATTATAACAACTTTATGTAGGTTTACAGCATTTCCTAAAGAAGGCGATGATTTTACATCGAAATGATGAGCATTATGAGATTCACAGAAAACTTTGTCTAGAGTAGAGAGTTCTGCAGTCATCGCACCTGTAGATGTGAACTTGCCTCTTCCACCCATCTTTCTCCAGCTTCTTATCCCAATCTTTCAACCATGTCTCATACATGGGCGCTGTCATCCATACCTTGCAATTGGCTTTATAGTCAACGGGAATCCTTGCATTCTTGCAGCAACGTGGCTTTACAGATTTTCTTATGACAAGCAGTGTACACTGCTAACCTTTAGAAGCCAATGTTTTATTGGGTAGAAGTCGCAAACTAGTCTCATCTAAGTTATAAGCGTCATTACGATGGAGCGCATCAATTGTAGCCTTCAGAATCTCCTGCTGCCAATCGCTGATCACAAGCATGTTTATCGCCCTAGCCTTGAACTGACTTGAAGGGGACCCAGTGTCTTCTGGAAAACTTCTCTAGACATCCGTTGCTGGCTCATTAATAAGTTGTTTTGCCTTCTCTTGCAGCAGCTGTCCAGTGACGGGAACGTTCTGACTTCGAACCTGTTTGAACCAAGACAGAAATGCCCTCTCTAGCTTATCGTATCTCACCGGCTTTATACTGCTTCGTTTAGTGTTGTCTCCGTACTCAATTGCCTTCTCAATTGAATCTTTTGCATTTAGAATGCCAAAGCGTTTAGCTAGCTCGAAACGACTCACATTTTCTGCAGTTGCGTCGATTATCTGTCTCTTGCCTTTCAGCGTCTGTCACGGCCACAGTGCTATGTCGCAGACGTAAGACATCATCCAATGATGAAACTTCTCGCCTTTCTCCAAACTAAGAGGTGTTACTATAAGGGAGGTGTTCCTATCTTCAAGCTAAATTCGGTATTTGTAACATAGGTAGTGAAATCAGATCCCTGAAGTCAACATGTCGGATGTTGTGGCATTATAGTGACTGCACCGATTCCTGTAAAAGCTCAGCCAACATCAAGATGACATTCCAGCTGCCGTTATACCAGCATGTTGTTTGGCATTGTCGCTGCTGCTTCACTAATGCGATATCGCACGTCAGTAAGTTCTTGGAAATGGAAACATGAAACCTAAACCTTATCCTTCACATTGCCCAAAAGAAAAAAATGTCAAACCGGCTTGTTACTGTGAAGTGGCCATTTAAAAGTTAAATCTGCAGGAGACTGATTCATCACTGAGGGAGCTTTTTAAATTCTATAAATGGTCGGACTTCATCATGCCAGTGCGTTGGTGCAGCATCCTGTTGAAAGAGTCATTCAATTAGCCTGAAGCTAAAGGAGAAGTCAGCTTTGCAGCATTCAGAACACACATCTTCAGTGATTCTCCTTGAAACTCCACTACCTGATGTGGATGTTCCAAAATTTCAAAACGCTTTTCTATGTATAGCCCCTTTTTTTATAGCCTGCCGCAGTTGAATCTGACAAGTTGGGCATGAGCTAGACTATGGTATGTTTGCCTAGGTGCGCCTCCGGGGAGGTCATAAAGAACAATTGTAAATTTTGAAAAGAAAATTGTCCAAAAACTGACGCTTTTGAAAAATGTGCTGTGCCTCAAAGTGAAGAACAACATAGCCGTCGTTACATGATGCATAAAACTCGTTACGTGTTGTAGACAGGATTGGCTTTTTGCCGGCTAAAACTGGTTTTTGCCACTAAGTGCTAAAAACCAGGTAAAAACCGGCAAAAATTGGTAAAAAACGGCTAAAACTAAAATTCCGAAAAATCAGTCTATTTCTTCACGAGAAAAAGAACGACAGTAAGTTGCGGTTTAAGTATTGTGGTGCATGCGGGTTTGCAGTTTGCAACTCATATCTTCCAAAACATGACATTCATTCTGTGATGGAACCACATGATATGTTTTTATAACGAACGACAAACGGTGTTGTCTTTCTTTACGACTGTTCTGCCCTTTTCTTGTGATTTAACTTGACGTCATACGATTTTCATTCAAAGAATATAAACGCCTATTAATATTTTATTATTATTATTATTTAAGAACAAATGTAGACTTCAGCACCATTTTGGCTCTTTGGTTCATGTAACAGAAGTTGTTAGATACTCGCAGAATTATCATCAAATGAAAAAATGAAAATAAATATATGAATATAACTGGTTTATACATAGAACTAAATTAAGCAAACCACTTTCTTGTTTCTTCATGTGGACGAGCTTCAATAATCCCACTGTCATTCTTCTGTGTTGAGGGTTCAGCAAGAATGTATGTAGAGTGTATTTTAAAAGCAGCTTAGGTTTCGTCAGATCTAGATTCGAACACAGGTCTCATGAACGCAGAGAAAACACTCTATCAAAAAGTCTCTGCACCGGAAAATCTCACCTCCCAAATCAAGCAATGTGCAGCAGTCACTTAGAATGCATTTCTACTTTTTTCAGAAAAATACTAAATGTACTAATGCTTGTGACTGTATCAGGAAATCATGATTTGTAAGAACAAATAATAATTAAATAACACAGTTCGCACCAGCAATCTTGATAAAGTGAGGTATAGTGTATGTCTGAACAGCTTCAGTTATAATTTCAACAAAAGAACATGTCCAGTAAGCTGTAAAATTGATCTTGTTATAGAATCTGAGAGCGACAAACAATTTTGACATTATTGTGATATACAAGTTTGTATATCAAATTTCCATATTTTGAGCTCAAATCAAAACTTTACTTTCGGTTTTAAATTCATTTAAGTAAGTAAGTAAGTAAGTAAGTAAGCGTTTATTGACAAAAAAAATACATCTACCTCCGAATGGGAATCGTGGAGGCATTTTCTAATCACTGACATAAATCCGTGAGTGCTAGACGTTACACTGTATCATTGTACATTGCTGAGCAAGAAAACACAAAACTGTTCACTCTACGAGTAGTTCTAGCAGCAGGCAAGATTAACCGGTTACTACGCACAGATGTTGAGGGCAACAGGTTGTGGAGAACATGGCAATCATCAGTCTTGATGGCGTTGAAAAGTCGCATAGCGTTAATCTTCCGTCTTTCAAAAATGTCCGTTATGTCACAAAATTTACAGTGTCGCACATTTCTTCCGTGTATGATGTAAAAAGCACGTTTGCAAAATCTTAAAAGTCGCAGGTCTAAACCTTTACCAGGATGCAGAAAAACTGGAGATGCATATTCTAAAACTGATCGAATAATTGCATTGAAAACATCAACCAATTCGTCATGAGATAACAATGGCTTTAAAACTCGTAGAGCGTACAAGCGACTGGACAACTTCGAAATAATGAAATCAAAATGATTCGTCCAAGTTAGTGTTTCATTAAAAATTAAACCCAAAATCTTCAGGGCCTTTACATTATTCAGAGAAGGTATGAGTGGAAGAGGGTTGCGGACAGTGTTAATATTCAAAACATTTGTCTTACGTTGATTGATTGACATTTGGTTCAGACTACACCAATTTTGAAAATGATAAATTTCATTGTTTACAATACTCAAATCATCAAATGAATCTTTAAAGACAGGGATGACAATTGTAACATCATCAGCATACTTAAAAACAGATGATCTAGAGTCGAACGTGGAATAACTTGACATGAAAACAGCAAAAAGGTGCGGGCCGATGACTGATCCCTGAGGAACACCGCTGGATACATTTATGACAGCGCTCAATCTATCTCCAATTCTAACACGTTGTTTTCTATTAAACAGGTAATTCTGGACCCAATTTGAAAATTCTCGACAATCAGGAAAACTCAGGTTAGCTACTCTCGATAACAAAATGTCATGAGGTACATAATCAAATGCGTGACTCATATCAAAAGTTACAATTCTAACTGCGCTAATCAGAGGATCATCCAGAAAAGTAAAAATCCTATCATGAATCGCCAATAAAGCACACACAGTTGAAGACTTCCTCCTATAAGCATACTGAGATTCATCAAAAGTAGCCATTAGATGCTCATGGTATTTTTTTAAAATCAATTTTTCTAGGCCTTTACTGAGGATAGGCAACAGGGATATAGGACGTAAGTTATCAATTCGAACAGGCAGATACTTGGGTATAGGAATAACATCCGCAAGTTTCCAAACATCGGGTACCGTGGCAGATCTAAATGACATGTTGTAAATGAAGGAAACAGGCTCACATATGTCAGTAGCTGATAACTTCAATAGATAGGGCGGAATATGATCACTCCCCTTAGACTTATCAGTGCGTAACTTTTCAAGTTCAGTGAGAACAGTAACAGGATTACATAAATTGATGTCATTTGTTGAAATAGTACAATGATCAAAAGTGGTCTCGTCAGTACAATGAAAAAACTCTGAGAAAACAGTATTAACATGTTCAACAGCCACATCAGCATTTGGAAAGCAAGACAATATGTGTTGGGACGAATTGACATCGTTCTTTCCTCGAATTTCTTTTACAATTGACCAAATACCCCTTGACGATGAACGCATTCGATTACTCCAAACAATTTTACACTTGTGAATTTCTGATTTGACTTTCTTCTTGTAGTGGTTATACAGTATAAAGTTTTTTTCATGAAAGGCTTTCCATCTCTTGTTAATTAGATCTATAACAAGCGGAGTTATCCAAGGTTTAGTTCTTTCTGTTGTTTTCACAAAAGACACTGGTATTTCTGACATAGCAATCGAAAATTTATCATAAAAATACTCAGTACAATTATTAACGTCAGTAAACTGATAAAAATCGGTCCAGTCAACTTCAGACATACGTTTACAAAATGCATTGACATTGGATTTTCGAAAATCGTAAACTTTTTGCAGAAAATTGTTTTCTTCGCATTTATCGTGCTCACTTTTCTTGGAAATTATAACAACTTTATGTAGGTTTACAGCATTTCCTAAAGAAGGCGATGATTTTACATCGAAATGATGAGCATTATGAGATTCACAGAAAACTTTGTCTAGAGTAGAGAGTTCTGCAGTCATCGCACCTGTAGATGTGAACTTGCCTCTTCCACCCATCTTTCTCCAGCTTCTTATCCCAATCTTTCAACCATGTCTCATACATGGGCGCTGTCATCCATACCTTGCAATTGGCTTTATAGTCAACGGGAATCCTTGCATTCTTGCAGCAACGTGGCTTTACAGATTTTCTTATGACAAGCAGTGTACACTGCTAACCTTTAGAAGCCAATGTTTTATTGGGTAGAAGTCGCAAACTAGTCTCATCTAAGTTATAAGCGTCATTACGATGGAGCGCATCAATTGTAGCCTTCAGAATCTCCTGCTGCCAATCGCTGATCACAAGCATGTTTATCGCCCTAGCCTTGAACTGACTTGAAGGGGACCCAGTGTCTTCTGGAAAACTTCTCTAGACATCCGTTGCTGGCTCATTAATAAGTTGTTTTGCCTTCTCTTGCAGCAGCTGTCCAGTGACGGGAACGTTCTGACTTCGAACCTGTTTGAACCAAGACAGAAATGCCCTCTCTAGCTTATCGTATCTCACCGGCTTTATACTGCTTCGTTTAGTGTTGTCTCCGTACTCAATTGCCTTCTCAATTGAATCTTTTGCATTTAGAATGCCAAAGCGTTTAGCTAGCTCGAAACGACTCACATTTTCTGCAGTTGCGTCGATTATCTGTCTCTTGCCTTTCAGCGTCTGTCACGGCCACAGTGCTATGTCGCAGACGTAAGACATCATCCAATGATGAAACTTCTCGCCTTTCTCCAAACTAAGAGGTGTTACTATAAGGGAGGTGTTCCTATCTTCAAGCTAAATTCGGTATTTGTAACATAGGTAGTGAAATCAGATCCCTGAAGTCAACATGTCGGATGTTGTGGCATTATAGTGACTGCACCGATTCCTGTAAAAGCTCAGCCAACATCAAGATGACATTCCAGCTGCCGTTATACCAGCATGTTGTTTGGCATTGTCGCTGCTGCTTCACTAATGCGATATCGCACGTCAGTAAGTTCTTGGAAATGGAAACATGAAACCTAAACCTTATCCTTCACATTGCCCAAAAGAAAAAAATGTCAAACCGGCTTGTTACTGTGAAGTGGCCATTTAAAAGTTAAATCTGCAGGAGACTGATTCATCACTGAGGGAGCTTTTTAAATTCTATAAATGGTCGGACTTCATCATGCCAGTGCGTTGGTGCAGCATCCTGTTGAAAGAGTCATTCAATTAGCCTGAAGCTAAAGGAGAAGTCAGCTTTGCAGCATTCAGAACACACATCTTCAGTGATTCTCCTTGAAACTCCACTACCTGATGTGGATGTTCCAAAATTTCAAAACGCTTTTCTATGTATAGCCCCTTTTTTTATAGCCTGCCGCAGTTGAATCTGACAAGTTGGGCATGAGCTAGACTATGGTATGTTTGCCTAGGTGCTCCTCCGGGGAGGTCATAAAGAACAATTGTAAATTTTGAAAAGAAAATTGTCCAAAAACTGACGCTTTTGAAAAATGTGCTGTGCCTCAAAGTGAAGAACAACATAGCCGTCGTTACATGATGCATAAAACTCGTTACGTGTTGTAGACAGGATTGGCTTTTTGCCGGCTAAAACTGGTTTTTGCCACTAAGTGCTAAAAACCAGGTAAAAACCGGCAAAAATTGGTAAAAAACGGCTAAAACTAAAATTCCGAAAAATCAGTCTATTTCTTCACGAGAAAAAGAACGACAGTAAGTTGCGGTTTAAGTATTGTGGTGCATGCGGGTTTGCAGTTTGCAACTCATATCTTCCAAAACATGACATTCATTCTGTGATGGAACCACATGATATGTTTTTATAACGAACGACAAACGGTGTTGTCTTTCTTTACGACTGTTCTGCCCTTTTCTTGTGATTTAACTTGACGTCATACGATTTTCATTCAAAGAATATAAACGCCTATTAATATTTTATTATTATTATTATTTAAGAACAAATGTAGACTTCAGCACCATTTTGGCTCTTTGGTTCATGTAACAGAAGTTGTTAGATACTCGCAGAATTATCATCAAATGAAAAAATGAAAATAAATATATGAATATAACTGGTTTATACATAGAACTAAATTAAGCAAACCACTTTCTTGTTTCTTCATGTGGACGAGCTTCAATAATCCCACTGTCATTCTTCTGTGTTGAGGGTTCAGCAAGAATGTATGTAGAGTGTATTTTAAAAGCAGCTTAGGTTTCGTCAGATCTAGATTCGAACACAGGTCTCATGAACGCAGAGAAAACACTCTATCAAAAAGTCTCTGCACCGGAAAATCTCACCTCCCAAATCAAGCAATGTGCAGCAGTCACTTAGAATGCATTTCTACTTTTTTCAGAAAAATACTAAATGTACTAATGCTTGTGACTGTATCAGGAAATCATGATTTGTAAGAACAAATAATAATTAAATAACACAGTTCGCACCAGCAATCTTGATAAAGTGAGGTATAGTGTATGTCTGAACAGCTTCAGTTATAATTTCAACAAAAGAACATGTCCAGTAAGCTGTAAAATTGATCTTGTTATAGAATCTGAGAGCGACAAACAATTTTGACATTATTGTGATATACAAGTTTGTATATCAAATTTCCATATTTTGAGCTCAAATCAAAACTTTACTTTCGGTTTTAAATTCATTTAAGTAAGTAAGTAAGTAAGTAAGTAAGCGTTTATTGACAAAAAAATACATCTACCTCCGAATGGGAATCGTGGAGGCATTTTCTAATCACTGACATAAATCCGTGAGTGCTAGACGTTACACTGTATCATTGTACATTGCTGAGCAAGAAAACACAAAACTGTTCACTCTACGAGTAGTTCTAGCAGCAGGCAAGATTAACCGGTTACTACGCACAGATGTTGAGGGCAACAGGTTGTGGAGAACATGGCAATCATCAGTCTTGATGGCGTTGAAAAGTCGCATAGCGTTAATCTTCCGTCTTTCAAAAATGTCCGTTATGTCACAAAATTTACAGTGTCGCACATTTCTTCCGTGTATGATGTAAAAAGCACGTTTGCAAAATCTTAAAAGTCGCAGGTCTAAACCTTTACCAGGATGCAGAAAAACTGGAGATGCATATTCTAAAACTGATCGAATAATTGCATTGAAAACATCAACCAATTCGTCATGAGATAACAATGGCTTTAAAACTCGTAGAGCGTACAAGCGACTGGACAACTTCGAAATAATGAAATCAAAATGATTCGTCCAAGTTAGTGTTTCATTAAAAATTAAACCCAAAATCTTCAGGGCCTTTACATTATTCAGAGAAGGTATGAGTGGAAGAGGGTTGCGGACAGTGTTAATATTCAAAACATTTGTCTTACGTTGATTGATTGACATTTGGTTCAGACTACACCAATTTTGAAAATGATAAATTTCATTGTTTACAATACTCAAATCATCAAATGAATCTTTAAAGACAGGGATGACAATTGTAACATCATCAGCATACTTAAAAACAGATGATCTAGAGTCGAACGTGGAATAACTTGACATGAAAACAGCAAAAAGGTGCGGGCCGATGACTGATCCCTGAGGAACACCGCTGGATACATTTATGACAGCGCTCAATCTATCTCCAATTCTAACACGTTGTTTTCTATTAAACAGGTAATTCTGGACCCAATTTGAAAATTCTCGACAATCAGGAAAACTCAGGTTAGCTACTCTCGATAACAAAATGTCATGAGGTACATAATCAAATGCGTGACTCATATCAAAAGTTACAATTCTAACTGCGCTAATCAGAGGATCATCCAGAAAAGTAACAATCCTATCATGAATCGCCAATAAAGCACACACAGTTGAAGACTTCCTCCTATAAGCATACTGAGATTCATCAAAAGTAGCCATTAGATGCTCATGGTATTTTTTTAAAATCAATTTTTCTAGGCCTTTACTGAGGATAGGCAACAGGGATATAGGACGTAAGTTATCAATTCGAACAGGCAGATACTTGGGTATAGGAATAACATCCGCAAGTTTCCAAACATCGGGTACCGTGGCAGATCTAAATGACATGTTGTAAATGAAGGAAACAGGCTCACATATGTCAGTAGCTGATAACTTCAATAGATAGGGCGGAATATGATCACTCCCCTTAGACTTATCAGTGCGTAACTTTTCAAGTTCAGTGAGAACAGTAACAGGATTACATAAATTGATGTCATTTGTTGAAATAGTACAATGATCAAAAGTGGTCTCGTCAGTACAATGAAAAAACTCTGAGAAAACAGTATTAACATGTTCAACAGCCACATCAGCATTTGGAAAGCAAGACAATATGTGTTGGGACGAATTGACATCGTTCTTTCCTCGAATTTCTTTTACAATTGACCAAATACCCCTTGACGATGAACGCATTCGATTACTCCAAACAATTTTACACTTGTGAATTTCTGATTTGACTTTCTTCTTGTAGTGGTTATACAGTATAAAGTTTTTTTCATGAAAGGCTTTCCATCTCTTGTTAATTAGATCTATAACAAGCGGAGTTATCCAAGGTTTAGTTCTTTCTGTTGTTTTCACAAAAGACACTGGTATTTCTGACATAGCAATCGAAAATTTATCATAAAAATACTCAGTACAATTATTAACGTCAGTAAACTGATAAAAATCGGTCCAGTCAACTTCAGACATACGTTTACAAAATGCATTGACATTGGATTTTCGAAAATCGTAAACTTTTTGCAGAAAATTGTTTTCTTCGCATTTATCGTGCTCACTTTTCTTGGAAATTATAACAACTTTATGTAGGTTTACAGCATTTCCTAAAGAAGGCGATGATTTTACATCGAAATGATGAGCATTATGAGATTCACAGAAAACTTTGTCTAGAGTAGCGTCACGGAAAGTCGGTAAGTGAACAATGTTTGTCAAATTAAAGTCTTGTTCTAAAAACGATAAGTCATAACGATTGAAATCGCCACAGACATAAACACTGGCTTCAGGAGTAGATCTTAAAACAAAGTCCAACATATCGGTCACAAATATTCTAAAACGAACGATTTTATCAATTGTTAAACCAGGTGGAACATATGCACACAACAGATATGATATAGTAGGATCAAATACTTTTATAAATACAGATTCGATACCAACAGGCTTTTCTATATGAGCAGGAATCTCAATTAAAGAAGGACGAACAGACACTGAAGCATAAATAATGGTTCCACCTCCGCGTCGCATATCACAATGATTGTCATATCGATCATTTCTAAAAGCAAGAAAACCTTGGATTCTTATCATGGAATCATCAATGTCAGGTGTAATCCATGTTTCTGTTACACAAACATAATTTGGTTTGACAGTGGAAACATAAGCACGAAGTTCATCTAATCGGTAAAAGAGAGACTGGGCGTTACAAAGAACTAGCCAATGTTTTTTGGGAATATGTGATTCAAAATTAGAAGTCCCAGAATGAAATTCAGGTCTTATCTCAGATATAAACAAATTACTATGCTTGACAAGGTACGATGAAACATGAGACAGTGACGACTTATAGTATTTCAATAACAGACATTTGTAACGAGAAAAAACTGATGAACAATTAGAAAAGGCTTCACTTTTGTACAAAAGTCAAAATAATTGTTTAGAGATATCAATGGAATCAATAACTACATCATTCAAATAAAGCTTATCATTCTTAATGAAAATACGGCTTTCGTGTCAGCTTTCGCTCGGCGCATGGTTTTCAACTTTTCACGAAGACGTTTTTCTTCTTTGCGCATTAATAAAGTCGAATCACGATTTACATAGAGAAAATCAAAACTAGCTTTACATCTTTCGCTTAATCGTAATTTCTTTTGTTCAAAAAGAAAAGCATCGCGATCGGCTTTTCGACAAAAACATACTAGAAGAGGTCGTTTACTGCCTTCCTTTTTTCGACCAAGACGAGTCACATTTTCGATCATAGGGTCATGAGCATCGTTATCGTTAATTATGGTCGAAAGGAATTTAATCTTTTCTTTATCTGTATCGAGCTGCTCTTCTTCAAACTCCAAACGTTCTTCAGGAACATTATGAATCACGACGTTATGTCGTCTTTTCTCTGCTTCAATCTTTTCAATATATAGCTGCTGATTTACTATGACAGCCTTCATACCGTTTATTTCATTGTCAAGTCGAATCTGGTTTGCATGAATGCTCTCCATTGACTTTTCAATGTCACTGATCTTATTGATTACGTTGGTCAATTGTTTCGATATTCGTTCTTCGAATGCTGCAAACAGCAGTTTAACGTCATCTAGTTGTAGTGATCCTGATCGATTGCGAGTATTCATGATGCGGTTTACAATGAATTACGTGTACCTCACGTGATGTAAAAAATCAATATTCAATAATAAAATTGATAGGGAGGTTTTCAGACTCGCTCGAAATTTTACAGAAATCAGCTGCAACTGACAAAGACCAGCTGTTACAAACGTTATGAAAACGAAAGAAATGATGACGAACGAATGACCGAATACATTGACACAACGGACACGTGATGAAGGACGGAAGAATGACGTAGATTTCGTTGGCGTTGAACAAAGAAGATCGCTGACACAGAAACGATACGGATGAACTGGAAAGTCCACACCAAGGACGAGATAGAGAAATGCTATTAATAGCTCTTCCAATGCAGTGGAATCACCAAACCGTCCCGCGAGAAGAATGCGAGAAGTGAAGTGAGCGAATATCACCGGCTTCGCCACAGGACAAACAATTGAGCAGGAATTTGAGAAAAACCAGCTCGAACTCGATGTCGCAACCAACACAAGAACGCAGACCTCGAGAAGGCGAACAGTCCGATCCAAAAATCAACGGGAACAAACCCAAAACACAGTCAATACAGCCGAAACACGCTCCAGCACTCCGATGACAAAGCGCACGACCAGCACATAAACTGAACTGAACAGACACCTACTTAATAACCTTAACAGACACCTACTATTTAACATAACCTTATCCTCTAAACATGTGAGGGTAAATTACCATGACATGAAAAATGTTGAAGGGCAAATTTTTTTTATCTAGTCCTTCTGGAAGTGCAGGATAAATTTCATAGTAATATTCGTGTAATCACAATGGGTATGGGACATTTGCCACAGATTTAGAAGACAAGCTATTCTATGAGATCAGCAGGGAGGCTAATCGCAGAAATCCGAGGCCAGATTTCTACATTTTCCAACATTTATTCTAGCTTCATGGAATGCCTGTTTTCGATCTTTTATATAGAGCCAAGTGATTTCCTTCCAGCATGGACGTCTGTTGCATCTTACAATGAATGAAATTCGTAAAGCAACAAAATGCGTGCACACTTAGAAGAATAAAGCACAACAGCTTTATAACAATATTTTTTATAATAATTCATATTCTTACACCTATACTTGGAACATATTCTTGATTGAAGTACGATATTGATGTTTGAATTGTGAAAATACAGGCCTAAATGTTTATCGAATGATGAAAAAGTAAAGTGAACTTATTGCGACTGGCGTTAATCAATAAGGAGTGACGATGATCCCTTATATTGTATGTATCCAAAAAACTTAAGTAGTAATGATGGAAAAATAGTTTTAGCCAGTTTTTGCCGAAAAATGGTGACAAACGCTGGTGGTTTTTACCAGGTTTTTACCGGTTTTTACCAGGTGGTAAAAACCAGGGTGGTTTTTACCGGCCAACTCTGGTTGTAGAACTGATTTCTAAAATCTGAGCTAACTCAATAGATAGATGTAGTCTAATGAGATCGGATGAATCATTTTGAAACAGCCTGCTTCGAATTATAATGCAAAATTTTTTCTGAGCAGAAGATTGTTTTTCTGCAATTCATGCCACTTTCTGTTTAAGTGCGTTCAGAAATCTGTAGACCGATGTATTGGATATTCAAAACAGGTTTTTCCTTCAGAGTAGCACGGCATCAGTATTTGTTTGTCAGACAGCGGTTGTTCGTTTGGTCTATCAGTATTTTTGATCGAGTGGTGATCCTCCAAGATGACATGCGGTTTAACAACTTCTAAGAAACTCCTTTTAAGTAAATATTGAAGTTACAAGAAGCCCGGAAGCCCTCAAAACTTTTCCAAGTTGCACTGTCATGCGCGCTGATTTCTAGGAACCTCTAAACCCATTCCATGTCAGGTGAAATTTTACATGAAAACTCTGTGGATATAACTGATGCAAGCGTTGTACGGCCGGGTGGAATTCCGATTTTCCGTAAAATTAAGTCATCCTTTATGTGCTCGATCTCTTCTCCGAAAATCATAAGTGTTCAAGATACATGCAGGTGTACATGCTTCAGTGGTCACTACTGATGACAATAATGTCTCTATTCAAATTTTAGAACAAAACCTTACAGACATTCTTGTGAGTTGACTGTTCTAGACTGATTCTAGTTCTGACTGTTGGATAGCAATCGAAAGCTTTTTTGCGATAGACACATAAGAATGATGTCAACGTCATAGAGAACTCCTGACTCTTTCCTACTCTAAATTGAAAAATGACTAGTCAGGGCTCTTTCATGCATTCCTTTGATGCTCGTTAAAACGTGTCGACCGATCACAAATGACTTATAAACGTCACAATTCTTCATCCCATACGCACGCATATGTCATGTGCAATATGCGAGTCATAGAATAATTAAACAAATTAGCCGAAACCAGAAGAGAGTGATGTACAGGAAAAGTGTGGAAGAGATACAGTAGATAGATGCAGAGGAACAATTTCAAGGAATTAATGGTCTTAACCATGGACATCGACCTCGTCAAACGGTGGCAAGAGATGCAGTGGTAAATCTGCTAATTGACAGACGGCCGTCATCAGAAGATTTAGAGAATTCTTTGAAGAATGTAGAGTAAATTCCGTTTTCAAATAGTGATCTAGATAAAGAAGTCCACACAGATGTGGCAAACGAAGTGACTAATCCAACTATGACAGAGATAAATGAAGTTATAGAAAGAATGAAGAAAACGAAGCCTCCTGGTCTCGATGACGTGCAGGCTGAGGTCACAGACGGAAGTGCTCAGATTGGGCAATCTTGTAAGCATCGTCCAAAAAATGTGCAGTGAGGAGAGCTTGGTAAATGACTGGAGTACTGAGGTATCACCCTTGTGAATGGTGATGGAAGAGAAGACTTTAATAATTACAGAATGCTCATCACTGCTCTCAGTAGGATACAAGATCTTCGCTGAGGTTCCTGAAAGGAGTCATACACCTTTTTATCGCTGAACAATCGGCTCATATCAGGCTGGCTTTGTGCCATCATAGTAAGAGTTTGGGCTGATCATGACAAACGGACCACTCAATCGATTCTCACGCCTTCCAATCGTGTCATACAACAGCGTGCCATATATTCTTGGAGAGCCTACGTTCTCAGTCTTCAAATGAAATATGATAAACTTGAATCCGTTAATGTATTTGCTGAATAGTGCTCAAAATGTGAAAATCGCTCAATTTACACATCGCCATTTTTCAATACGAAAGCATGTGAGCATGATAATGAATGAAGTACGGGGAGAACGAGCATTTTCTGGGCTCTCTTAATGTGCTGATCATCAAAATCGGTGAGGTAATAAAAAATTGATGAGATAGTGAAGTTATCACCAAGTCATGACTCTTTCGACTGAAAATGTCATATTGTCACTTTTCTATGAAAATGATCATGTTTGGTATCTTCAGAATCCTTGCGATGTGGGGAGTACGAACATGTAAGTTTCATTCAAATTAGTTCAATAGTTTTTTTCAAACTTCTTCAACATTTTTTGTCATTGCCGCTAAAGTACACAAACATGAAAGTTAAGCAATCTGCGATCAATATGACAGAACAAAGAAATGCCTTCATTATTTATTTTGTTTTGAACCGTAGTTCACCTTACACGGTGCCTGTGTACTTTAGCGGTAATAACAAAAAAAGTTGAATAAGTTTGAAAAGGAACTATTGAACTAATTTGAATAAAACTTGCATATTCGTGCTCCCCACATCGAAGGGATTCTGATGATACCAACATGAACATTTTTGATGAAAAAATGAGATCATAATATTTTCAGCAGAAGAGTCATGATAACTTTTTTGATGACAATTTTGTGATAACTTCACGATCTCATTAATTTTTCATTGCCACCGATTTTGATGACCAGTATATCAAAAGAGAGCTCTGAAAATGATCGTTCCGCAATTACTACACTGCCCAACACACAGTGTGTGCAGACAGGCAGGAGTTCTCGAGTAAGTATCAATTTTTTCTCGCTCTACTTATAATGTATTTACACAGTCCTTTTTTTCATTACCTACCATTTGAATATTATCAACATTTACATTTGTGTTTTATTCTTATTTTTCACATTGGTTTTACTTACTGAATAGTTCGATTTGAGATTTAATTAATTATTAATTGTGTTTCGCCTAAGGTTAGCCCTTGCTAATTTGATTCCATGCTTGATTCATTACATACTAAGATGTTTTCTTATTGAAAAATTGCGATTTGTAACTTGGGTGGGTCCGTTTTTTATGATCAGCTCTGTGACTGTAAAAGGGAAATCTACCGTCGATCAGCTGTTTATTGTTAGGCAATTTCTGTAGAAATACTTGGAATGCAATTAGGACAGATGACATCTAATCGTCGATTTCAAGAAAGCATACGATAATATACACAGACCAACCTTATTATGGAGCGTAACAAGAAATTCAGAGAAGTTTGTCTGCTACGAAGCAAGCAACTGTTGTGTGAGAGTTAGAGGCCAAGTCACAGACGCTTTTTTTGTTCTCCTCCCGACTTGAAACAGTGATGCCCTCCGGCTCCAATTTTGATCAATTTCGGCTGAAGTGGGTGATGAGACAAGTGAGAACTTCGGGTGGATTGAATCTAGAAGACATGAATTGTGACCGGTTGGCATATGTGGATTATGCAAGAATTCTGCCAAATAAGTGGCCGGGACGACTGGATGGTTGTGGCGCAGAATCGAGTCGAATGGAACTGCAGTGGCAAATGGTCTGCATGGCCTGATACCTCCGGACGGACGGAGTGAGAACATTTGCAGAAAAGCGACAACTCAAAGACATGTTTAATTTGATATAGAGTAAATAATTCTAAAATAAGAAATACAAAGTAGATATAAGCAAGGAAATGAAAACTAACTTATCTTAAGCACTTGCGACAACTCTAGTCATAATAAGATGACGTCATTAAGCAAAGGATGCTAAATAGTCTTGCTTCAAAAGCTAAAAACATTCAATTCATATAGGGGGCCAGCTATGAAAGGAGATTAAGTGAAAATACATACTGAAATCGAGACATGTACAACCGGAAATTAGCATAGATAAGATAAATGAGTAGATTTTTTGTTTTCTTTTCTTAAAATTCAGTAGACAATTTTTATTTTCTTTTATTCAATTCAATAGAAGGAATGTCTGTTTTAAATTCACAAAGAAAGTACTCGTGTGGTGTGTCAAGTACGTGCTTATTTTACGTGCTTATAGCGACACACTAACAGACCTTTTCCGTTAAACCCCAGCTCTTCAAACTATGTATATGTGATGTTTAGTCATCTAGGAATTCATGACAATTTCCGTGTGATATTCTTTGATTGACTTTTATTGAAATCTATGAAAGTTTGCTCTCTCAATAGATTTTAATTCATGAAAAGTTTGAAAGTCTTTGAATGTTTGCAAATGTGAATAGATTTGAAATTCAGATTTCTTTCTAAAAATGATTTGAAATATCCATTCAACAATTCATTCATTAATGGATTATCTAGCTGGAGTGACGGACGACGGTTCATGGCTATCTGGTACGATGAGAATTCTATGTGAAATTGGCGGGCATATAATGGTGAATTATATACCCACCAATGCCGGGCAATAATGAATTTCAAACTCATTTCAATCATTTAGTGATGACCTCCAAAGCCATCGAGAGTGAAATACAATTTAATATAGGAAATATGAAGGAATTGTTTCTTCATTCTTACGAGTAATACATGCACTGTATGTCGACAAAAGCAAACGCTTATCTGCATGCAATTCGACAAGCAAGTTACCATAAACCAGAGATGCAGAATTGGCTTTTCCAAGACCCACCTACGCACCCGTCTCAAACATAGAGAAGAAGATTGGCCTCCGAGCAAAAAGGCCGTCCCCGCCTCCACAGCCTTCAGTAGGACCGTGGAACTAGCTTTTCCAACAGTCGGATTCACTTCCGTGGAAAAAGGCCGCTTCCGACCACCTCCGCATCTACAGCCCTTCGTAATACACACTCACATAGTGAACGAACGAACTGAGCGGCTTAACGTAATTCAAGATGAACTACGAACTGAGTAAACAAAGAGAAAAGTCAAATGAACAAGTAACGTGTCTCGTTTGAATGCATTTCCATCTACACTGAAACGGTGATTGAATATCAAAATGAATCTCAAATTTGATGATATATACTGAGAGCTAGCTTTGATATTCTTGATGGAAAGAATGGCTTGATAAGGAGAGCTAAAGATGACTCCAATATAAAGAATTGTTCATTGTAATTATCTCGCTGAACAGACAACAAATGCTGTATTTCTAATAATTAAAACAATAACTCAATTTAATTTGATATAATTATACTTGAAATTGCTGCAAGAAGGTGTAACAATTAAGTTTGATATTTTTATTGAATTATTCTTTGACTATAGAAATTGTTATTACTACGAATGTTACAGTTCAGAAAATTGATTTTCATAATCAGCTTTCTTGACCTCTGCTCCAATTGCGTTAAGAACCATCGTGTGACCAGATTTTCAATTCACATGAAATTGTTGCTGTGTCATTTTTTCTTTTTTCAACTTGTAATTTAATTATCATCGAATATCAGTAATGATTGTGAGATATTGGGAACTGGCTAATGACACGCCCCTTAATGGAACCAAGTTTCAAATTCTCAAGGAAAAATATTATAAAAAGAGCAGCAGAAAATTAATTTTCAATTACTTCCGCCGTATTCAGAGACCGTTATAAACAATTACTTGTGTCAGGTAAGAGTTTTTCTTTGTATTGACAGCCTTATGCTCTCTTTAATATAAGGTATATTCTTCAACTTCAAATTTACTCTTTAAACTTACTAAATTTACAGAGATGGAATCACCAAAATTGCTTTACATTTGCGCTACTGCGACAATTTACGAGCGCTGTTTCCTGTGACTGGCAACCCTAGTGATCATTTTCTATGGAAATCCCATAAAATTTCGCAGTAGAATTATCGCGCATTGTCTACTGCAAAAAGCAGTAATTTTCTACTGCCAAAAAGACCTACAGACATCAATCGTCTACTGCCAAAAAGGCCTACAGACATCAATTTATAAACGCATTCAGACAAGCAACAATTTTCACGATATTTTGCGATTAATTAGGAATAATATAAATGCCGATCGAACCTCAAGCAAGCGTAATTTTAAGTCCTGTGGATACATTAAATCATCCACCAGGATTCAAAACTACCGAATTTGAGGTATTGAACAGTACCTAAAAATAATAATAAAACTCACATTATATTTTCCATTTTCTCCAATCCTCCTTCAGAGATTCAACTTGTATTATTCGATTATTTGTTCGACTGTAGCGGTGTGTGGATCGAATATTTGATTACAATATAATTTCACTTCAAATGACTTTTCAGCAATATAATCAATCACTTGTTTAATGGTTTTCAGCGAAAGTGAAAAGATATTAGGTAGTTGAGTCAGAATGATGCGAATCAAAACGTGTAGATGAAGATGATGTTGAAGGTTAGGAACAGGAGGTAGTTCAATTTTCCTGGCATTGTGCTAAAAACAAGCTGGTCTCTCGTTTGTATTTGCCTTTTATTTGAGGTTATGTGCAAGATAAAAATCCAGCAAGGTAAAACCACAGCGCTTCGTGTCAGGTGGGACCGTGCGGTAAACATTCGCACTGCAAGGTCCCACCCCTTGATGTGTCTGTGACACGAAGCGCTGTGGTTTTACCTTATTGATTTTCTATCTTGTGCATAACCTCAAAGGCAAATACAAAGGAGTGACCCGCTTGGTTTTAGTACAATGTCAGGAAAAGAGAAGATCGGGAATTATTTCCAGAATGAAAAGATGCGTCGGCGTAATGCTGAAAATGGTTGTGAAAGTCGAATTGTACGACAGAATCCTCTGAATGTTCAAAGCACAAATAACTGACTTGAGGCGTAGTTAAAAGTTTTGTAAATCCACAAGTATGAGACAGTAGAACGACATGCATTGACGCTGCTGGGATGGCTGAAACACGCACGATGCACTGAGAGGAATGACTCTGCAATTGATGACGCCTGGTTGATATAGCATACACAGTCTCCGCTCGCATCCTCTTTGTCGTGTGACTCATGGACCGAAGGTCGTTATGAGGGCATTCATTAGTCATTAACAGGCAGGCGATCGACGAGTTGTTTATTCCACAGTAGGGAGAGAGATGTGTGCAGAGAAAAATTGTGACGGATATCGGTATATACATTACGTCCTTTAGTCATCATAGTCTTGCAAATAGGGAAACAACTGATCCGCATATTGTGACCTTGAATATTCCAGCTAAGATACATTCAAAATCAGAAAATCAGCTTTCAAATGGAGAAAAGAAAATAAAAGAAGTTGAATGGAGAGATGGAGATAAGGAGAGAGAGAGAGTGTGTGTGTGTGTGAGAGAGAGAGAGAGAGAGAGAGAGAGAGAGAGAGAGAAAAAGAGGAAGCTTGTTCCCCTGTGCTTCGCGCACTATGGCCCCGATCAAAAACAAACAGTTCTAGGAGACTCCGGAGTTTCCGGAGAGAGAAAGAGAGATAAGAAGAGACTACAAGGACTTAGTTCTGTGCCTCGTGCATTGTGACACTCCATCAAAAGCGAATCATTTAGAGGAGACAAAGTAGCAAGAGAAGGGACGCATGTATAAAACGAAATATTCTTTTTACAGGTGTAAAGCAAGTAATAAATGAATATAATACATGCACATTTACATATCACATTCATTTATTCATGTGATATTTAATATAATAAGTATTAAATGTGATGTAGACATAATATCAATATATCAAATATATAAACATAACAATATATTTGATAAGATAGAATTTTGTAATTGCGTATAAAATTGTATTACATGTATATATTCCTATGAATACATTAGATGGTAATAATACGAGATTTATATACAAATATCTTTCTTTTGTATATTACAGTAAAAGAATTGCTGTATTATACAAAAATGCTTGAGTTCAACGTTCTTGTAGAGGTTATGTCTGTCGTCGATAAATGTTTAGAGACACGTGTCTCCAGCAAACATTTACAGATATATTTGCCTGCTAAACATTATATGGATGCCATGAATGCCAGTAAGAATTCTCTAGAATTGCAGTAGGCATTCTTAGCTCATACAAATGTCTCTAAAAACCATAAAATGCTTACTGCCAAATCAAATATCTGTAGCGATTTTGAAAGGCAGTAGAAAATCGTAAAATCTCTAGAAAATGATCACTCGGGAATGCTTTAGCACCTTGATAAAATGACATAATATGATGCTTAATAATGATAAATTGAAATATTGAGTTAATGCAAATACTTATAAGTCATTGGGATATACAAACGTTTATGAGCAGGATACTTACGAAGTCATGATTCGAACATGTAAAACTAATTTTGAGAATATTTCTTCATTTTCGGTAGAATTTCACGTAGGGTAAAATTGGGCAATATCAACAGTCGGGTAATATCGACAGTTAAGCAGCTTTTTCAAAATGATGCATTAGAACTTCAGAAAGTCATCCATGCGTGCAGCAAATTGCACCAATAAGTAGTTAACTCTCAGAAGTACAACAGAAGCTTGGTGGAGCACTTCTGATCGCCCCATCCTGACAGATATCGAAGCGTGAAGTGAGTGGCCGAATTCCGCAGTATATTGCCCAGATTGAGGCAACTCAGTCAGCTCATTCACGCGCCATCTGACAGCTAAGTGATTGGTTATTCCTTAGTATAGGGGGTGGAGTTTCTCTGAATAGTAATGACATCATCAAATTCTTTAGCTCTTTTAAGTTATATTGTCATATGGAGTCGATGAATACATGTCGGGTAGTATCGACTCCACTGTCGACAGGTACCGAACAGCCTTTTTCAACAAGATGCTGACTTAAATAGCCAGTATTGTATCATTATTGTTTACTATCTATTAGAATACTGCCCTCACAAGAGTTGAATGCACTCTATCATGAAGTATTGGGTCGAATTTTACCATGCGTGGAAAATGTCGGGTAATATCGACAGTAAAAAACAGTTTTAGGGCTCTCACGGTTGTTTCTCTCAGTATTTATATGAATTATGACATTCAAAATAATCTCTTCTTACTCGAATTTATTAATTCATCTCTTTGACATGCGATTCTAGGTGAAGAGTAAGAGGTGTGGCCTCAAATGATATTCGTATAATATCGGCACAATGCACGGGGACATCGATAGTCCCATAAATAGATGTCAGAAAATGCCAAATATGACCAACTAGAAATGTTGCATGTTGTGTGAAACGAAACTTTCACTTCTGTTGTCTCTTTCATAGTCTGAAAAGGCGAAGTTTGATCCTTTCCGTTGCGTTACACGCATGAAAAATGTGTAGAATTCACAGAATGTGTAGACGATGATGGATTCGTCTGTCTATACTGTTTTCAGCTGTGAAAATTCGCCTTTTCAAACAGCCAAATAGGCAGCAGATAAGTAAACTTTGGTATCATATAACATCACTAGTTTACTATACCTGGTCAATTTTGACGTTATACCTGGTTCTTTTTGGGACTGTCGCTATTGCCCGACAGAGTGTCGCTATTATGCGAACATCATTGCAGTTTGCACACCTTTCTTTTCACCTTGAATGATAAAATAGATCGATAAAATAATAAATTCGATCAAGAAGAGATTATGTGGATATCATAGTTCGCCTCAAAATTAAGATATTCAGCCTTCAGCGCATTTATTGTAAAATTGTCGCAACTTTAGTCCAAGATAATATAATTTCATTTATCACACGATTCTATGAAGTCCCAATCAGCAAGAGCAATGTGAATGGTACACTAGGTTTTGGTTAATAAAGCAATGATTATATCATAATCAGTCGCTTATTGTAGCCAGAGTGGTCTACACAGATACGTACAAGCAGAATTAGCTACATCTATTTGGATAGCAAATTTAAACGTATTTAACAGCAGAACCGCCATTGTAGTCAAAAATGACTGCATTTGATTTTCAAAGATATGTGCATTCTTATACAAATAATCTTTGAATCACAAGCCTTGACATTTATTGTACATGTCCCTAGAATCAATTCAAGTGAAAATTTCTGTATATATATATATATGGTGGAACGTGCATAGCATTATACCTAGAAGCGCCATGGCAGTCATTTTGACTGCAAGTCTGTCTATAAATGATTTATTGAAGAGTGGTATCAAATTGCAAAAGACAGAAAGTTAACAAGCTCACTAAATATAAAGATCCTTAAAGGTCCTTAAAAAAACATAAGAAAAAAAATACAAGATAATAAATTTAAAAAATATGGCGAATCTCCTACACCGACAACGTGCCTCTTATAGCAGCGGCGTTGCCTACAAGAATAATAATTTTAATCCGTTGGATTAGGTAGGAGAACGACCTAGTGTCCGAAGTTGTTGTTGCGATTCTGGTTCCAAGCTCCTTTAAGAACTCGAGCGCTGCAGGCCCAGGCGCACCAAGAGTTTCAAAAACTATGGGCGTGAATTGATGCCCTTGTCGCAGAAGAGTCTCATATTTACTCCGTTTCTTCTTTTCCACTTCTTCTGCGACACGCCATGAACAATTGGCACTTAAATGAAGATGGCTGTAGTAATCTTCGTTGGCGCTAAGATGGCAGGAATTTTAATTGACTTTAAAGCGCGTTGGATTATTTCGTTGAGCATGGCATGTCGAGGAAGTCGACCCGCACTTCTTTGACACGAAAGTCCATGGTGACCATCTGCAGAAACTTTCACTCCACAGACGCATACATGAGGTTCCATAATTTTGCATCTAGCCGTCAGGCTAGGTTTATCCGGAGCTGGTCATCAGTCAACTTCGTGCCGGAACCAGAAATCGGGAAAGCGGATAACCATGCACTGGCAGTACAGCTTTGAAGGGATGTCAAACGCGCCTTCGAACGTTGGTTGGCAGAAGACAACAGTGAGGATAGTGCTCGTAAGTGAAATATGTTTATCCATTCTTGCTGACTGATCTTGTTTGAAGGCATGTTCTTATCAGTGATTGCTTTCCACTGAACAGTGGCGTTCGTAACTTCAACATCCTGGAAGCTGGAATTTTCTTTCAAAAGTTTGATAGTCAAGGAAAGGCTACCGGCCGCAGAGGCTAAAAAAGCGTTTGAGCAGACAAATTCCGAGAGCACCAATCCGTGCTGGAAGATTCACTTGAGTCCTGGCATCTTCGGTGAGATTGATGTTCAGCAGCGATTCCAATGATTCATAAATGGTCTGATCTTACTTCTGAAGAAGTTGAGGCTCTTTATAACAAGGTGCAATGCGCAAAAAGTATGTTAATCTTGGAATAGAAACGATTTTTTAGTAGAAAAAGGGCATCAAGTGCGTCTAGATGCTCCAGTCTGCCTGCAAAAAATTTTTAAAGTCTCATTCTTAGATGTTAGGTAAGTGCTGATAGCAGAATGTCCTATAGGAGCCCTCAAGATCATTCTTCGAGGTAAACGTTACTCCAGGGCAGATGGAGTTAAAGAGAGATGAAATGTCTTTTCTCTTGTCATCATCAAGGTTGCCAAGGAAAGCAAGTTCACATTCGCAGAATTGATTTCAAGTCCAAGATCACTTGCTGTTTTTATAATATATAGGAAGTCAGATGCCACTGTATCAATAGGAACACCGATATTAACATCATCTAAGTACCAAAAATTGAGTGGACTGGATAGTTGATGGATCATTTCATTAATCAGATCACTAAAAAGAGCTGGTCCTTCGGGATCTCCTTGTTGAGCGTCTTCCTGGGATAAGATAATCCGATCATTGTATGCGAGGAAACTTGCCTGATTATACGCCGACCAAGTTTAATTGAAGATGTTGGGATATTTAGTGTGGACAATGTCTAACATTCTGTCCCTGCGAATAGAATTGAATACATTCTTGAAATCAATTTTGAATAGAACGTCATTATCGTCACGATCCCTCAAGAAATTACGAGTCGCGTGTGCACCAGCTTCACACCAAGCGAGTACCAACACCAACTTGAATGTTACCATATGATTCTTTTCTTTTCGAGAACACCAAACGCGCGACTAATTTAGCACAAAGGCGGCGCAACGTGTTACCAACAGCAATCGGGCGGATGCCACCTTGCTTCTTGGAAAAAGCAAGAAAATTGGCACCAAAAAATACTGGTGCTACAGAAGAGGGTGTCTTCCCATCTACAGCTAAGTTCGCAAAATCGCAGACTTTTCAGTAGGCGATGACCACTCTCACCAACTGTTGGAAATGTTAGTTCTTTCAATAATTGAGGTCTTTATATATTAATGTCAAACAGCCCACCTGCGGATCCGTTTGGAAAAGATTGTATTGTTGTTTTTACTTCCTCGACGGAGATTGAACGACGAATGTTACTTGAAGAAGGCTCCTGCGGTTTGCAATAGTCAACTGGTCTTGTTGGGTGTTTCTCTTCAAGAGCGGCGTACGTCACATCGTTATCAGGGGCCATGGTATCGGTTGTGAAAGTCTGTCTTGTATTATATTTCGACATTTAGGTTGACATAGCTTGTCTTTAGTGTCAATAAAAATGATGAGTCATCATTTACCAAATTGCATTGTACAGCATGCCCACATGCTTACAAAGTTTCTGACAGGTTTCCGTATCAGAAGTGGCATACATAGATTGCTGACATAGGCCTTAAGCATGTACATGGAAATCCTATCCACATTCACCTTATTGATGAAGCATCCGACTTTTGAGATAAAATGTGAGAAAAGCAGTGACGTTGATGTGATGATGACGCGCAGGTTACCACCATGTGATAGGCTGGCTGCCATGTCTGTTGTGACATTCGTCTTTGTTGATTGCTTCCTATGAGGTCACGAAATGTGAATTATGCTCATTCACATGAAGGGAAATTACAGTACTTTCTCAAGAGACTCACTCTTGCTGGGGGAAGAATCAAAATACTTGCGAGACAGCAGCTCGAAAGGGAGGTCCTATTCCGGTGCAACAAAACCTTGTTGTGACAGTCTTTGCAGTCACTTCTTTGCAATAGGCTTTGCCGGTTTCAATAAATTTTGCTGAAATAATTCTTTTTGCATCCCTTTCTTTTGATCGAGTGGAACTGGTTTCTGTGAAACTGATGAATGTCGCATACCGGTACAATAATCATGCTTACTTCATAATTTATGCATGTTGTAGTCTGGGAACTATCATGCAATTGAAAGGCATTATTTATATGATTTCTACAGACCATTGATTGAATAAATAAATGCAGTTTTGATAATTTATTATTGTATTAATTAATCATAATTTCAATATTTTTCATAACACTTTAAGTTCTTTTCAATATATCAATAAATAATAAAACCAGTGGTGCAGAGAGCGTGCTTCCAGACCATAAGCCTTCGTTACACAATGAATTCCTATCTACATTCACACTAGACAACATAATTATTGGGACACTCTAATTATTTATTATATCCTGACCTTCATTTCAGTGAACTTTTGAACGTAAAGTATACACTTAGATATTCGACCCTGTGTAACTCATAATGAAATGAAAGTACATGTGATAAATAAAAACTGATATTTCTAACTGAAAATACATTGAAGTTCATAGACTATCCCATCCGTATTGACTTGCAATGACATGCGCATGAATTCACTTTAAATGCCCGAATATGAGACCTTTCTCTCAACAGCCTCATTGTGAGATTGCGAACCTAAGTTGACTATTTATCAATGCGGTCCTATTTTCCGAACATTTTAAACGTCAAATGACAACAAAATTGCAATGTCTATTGCTCATGATGCTCAATTTTATCTTAGTTAATGAGCTGAGATCACTATATAGAGCATCTCTACCGAAAAAACACAACACAATAGCTTGTTGCGCTTATTACACCCAGTCAATTACTCACATGTTTGATATTTAAAGATGTAAAAATGCATTCTCTACTTAACTGCTTTTCTTTGTGATCGAGTATAATTTCCACTTCGTGTTAATCTATTGTATATGATGTTTTCAATTTTCCTTATGTCAAGTTTGCGAACACTAGCGTCTACGGACGATATGTGTTGTTAGTTGGCAGTTAACACTGGTTATGAGATAGTTGACACTAAAATGTTCACAAGGTGAAATTGTAGAATCTTCATTAATGTATATCTCTAATGTTCGATCATATAGTAAGAATCGAAATTCATCTATCTGAGCATTTCTGATCTGATATTGAGACTTGAAAACTGGCTAAGGTGGGTAAATTAATCAATGCAAGATGAATGCAAATTCATGACGATACTTTTCTGCATTATAAATATTGGTAACTAGATTATTGATGGCTCTGCGCCGATGACCCCGCAGGCATGGAGATTGCTCCAGTAAAAGCATTAGAAAAACGAAAATGAATATCAAAAGTTTAGACGAAAACAACACTACTTAAACTGATTCTTTTTTCATCACGCTCTTGTTTTGGATCAGCTTATTTTGTCACATGTTTGCCATTGACAAATCTGTTCTGACATCAGGTACCCAAAGGTTTGAATTTATCTAACAAAGACTTATTCATGAACCATCCCAAATGCTTTGCAATTTAGAAATCGACGTGCGTGTGACGCACATTTTCTCTCCATCATTTCGATTCCTTAACAAAATGTCTTTAAATGTTTCTTGCAGTATGTCGCTGAGAACATTTTGCCTTATGCTGATTGCAGTCACCGGTGTGCTTACCAGCAATGTTTCATTGCCAACAGAAAGGATACAAGGTGGCATGTTTGTAACTAGTCCGAACAATACAAATGTTCAATTGAATATCTACAAAGAATCGAATACGTCGGACGTAAACAATCAACTGGCGCAAGCCGTAAAGGATATTCAAATTCAAATGGAGAAAATTACGAAAAAGTTGAAAGATTTGGAAAATTCAATGGATAGCAAAATCGAAGATATGAAATCGTCCCAAGCAGAAAATATCTCGGAGATCTTGGAAGAGACAAAATCTATGTTAAATGAATCAAATAATCAGTTACTGAACAAGCTCATCGGTAAGTGACTCGTCAAAATATCATTTTGTAAATTTCCGTCCAATGCGGAGTTCCTCAAAGCCATCAATCAACATTAAATGAATTATTTACAGTGTAAGATATGGACAATGCTCCTTCGATCCTGTTTTTCATTTCAATTGTTCACATTATTCCGAATGATAACCAACTATGGAGGAATTAATTATATGAATCCTATGACATGTTTTCTCAAGGTTATTGTAATTTTAGGCTCGATTCAGATGGATATTATCCTAATGATTATAAACCGAATTCGGACTGTAGTTGTACTACCCTATGCACTGGAAACAGCATAATTACAGAATTATAATTAATACGACTAGTAGGACTGGACCACAGACAATACATGGAAATCTGCATGTGTGGCGGGCGTGATTTAGAGCACAGGAGCAACTTTGGTACGGATTGGAGCGTTTTAAATCGAAATTATAAGCGCATACAAATCAACACATCACGTTGGAGAATTTTCATTACATACACAATACGTTGGACAATCTATTGTGCAATTTTGCTTCCAGAAAGAGTGCTGATTTCAAAAACTTTAAACAAATAAAGCAACTTTGTTTTCCTAAAGTATGCCTCCTCTGCTATATTTTCTGCTGGACAATCAAGCATTTGATGAGGAAAGTGCAGTTATCGTAGATGTATCTATAATATTTATTGATAAATGACTGTGCCTGCCGAGTTATGGCTACACATCACTGTGAATAAAAGTGGTAGAGAATATGAACGACAGACATTATCAGAGTGGGAGACATAAACAGCAAAAGCATCTGACTTTCCAGTTTGTCTAAATCACAATAGATCCACGACAGAAAAGCGCTTTGACCGCAATCACCCATAGCCATGAACGGGGAAGGAAATATTTGTCTGTACTCGCTTGTGCCCGTGGTCACGGTTAATACCCACAGGTAACTAAGGAATGATGAAACTTCTCCGCAGCAACAAGTTTTAATAATTTTTGAGTAGAGGTTATAACTTTCTTGCATGGCTGGCATTTTTCATATCTCAACTGTAAACAGCTTCACGATAATCTATTTTTCAGGATTAAACCCCCCACGGATGCATATTACTTCACTTTGTGTGCACACATGTTTGTTGTGGATTCATTGCATGAAATCAATATTGTAATTACTACATTAAATCAGTTCTTTCTGTATGAAGATTCTCCGCTTTTTGTCTTCAGGCACTTGGACCTCGTGGTCTGCATGGTCCAATTGCAGCGCCGCTTGCGGTGATGGTCAGCAAAGCCGATCGAGACAATGCAAGAAATCCGTGTATGGACTTAAGTGCTCAGGGAATGCCACACAAGATCAAAGCTGTAGGATAGCGGACTGTCCCGGTAAGATCGATACAGAGTTATTGTTTATACTTTAGGACTGTGGGCTAGCACCTACTCGAGACATTCGGTGCATCAAAAATTTCAAAAAGTTGCCCTGAAGTACTTCTTGAACTGAAACCGAAATATTATTTTGTTTCGCTGTCAGGATTGTCGTATAATTGTCAATGAAAACTTCAAAATCTTGACAGTAGGTTTTCTATCTTTCAAATAATGAATGTTAATATTTTCCAGAGCTCAAAGCAAATTTTTAGAGCACTAGGAAAATCCAAATATTGGCAGCAATATAGACTTTGAAACAAACTTAAACAGGTCACCTTTAATTTTAATTTGCCAATACTTGCAAGTGACTCTCATCATGTATGTACTTAACCCGCATTTCAGCATGATAGTTCAGATTCTATTTCTAAAAGCAGAAATTATAAAGACATCCAACAAAAAATAGTAAAATTTTTTTATGGTTAAATTATAAAGTCAGTGCAGATGAAGCGTCGACTTATAATTGAATCTTGTAAAAATGTCTGTAACAAAGGAGGAGCTTGTTATTGTTCTTTTTCGAATTACCCGAGCACCTCAGGAAATTTAGGAAGATTCGAAGCAATGTCACCATTATTTACAAATTGCAATGAAAGAAGTTTAACATCTCGACATTACTCGGCTTCAAGCAGTTTCTTTGTGACGTGATGCTGTTAAGAAATAAATGATGAAGAAAATATTTTGGCGGATCGTTGGAATGCTAAGATAGCCTATATCTTAGCAGGAGGAGCAACAGCAGGTGACGCAGTATTCACTATAATATTCCGAAATTCTGAGGTTGCGGAAATTGAGAATTCGTGGCCTAAAATGATTTATCATGAGCAAGAATTTTTGTTACTTTTCACATTTTTTATCAACATCAGGAAATCAGTTACTTTGCGATATAGCCGTGATTTTAAAAAGGTTTCATGTCAGGACATAGAAATTGAAAGTTTGAATTGAATAATATTCTCCAAGTTGGTAGAAATGTAAAGGTACTGCGTGTTGAAATTCATTTGTACACAAATCCCAAAACAAAAAAATCTTCATCCACTTACTGTATTGCCAAGTTAAATAAAATAAATAAATAGTGTGCAAAAGTTAAAAGGATTACGATGACATGTCCAGAGGCGTTTCGCCGGTTCACTTCAGTGGAACACACCGGATTATGGAATGGCAAGCTGCGATGTCTGACATAGAGAGCGGTCTCGAGAGTGAGCTGATAAACATGAATATTAATCTGCTACCACGCAAGGTGAAGTTGATGCTTTTCTTTCTGTACACAAAGAGCCGGCATCATAGCTTTGACAATGAGCCACTCTAGAATTTGTAGATAGCGGAAATTGTTACTACTACCGATGATAGAAAAGTAAGATGACGGACTACGATTTTTGTCAAAAGTTCTGCAAGATAAAGTGTGACTAGTAACAAGTGACTAGCGGCAGGAGCATTTCTGGATCTCGGTCTTATACCCACAGTAGTAGCCAATTTCGGGAGATGTTCATCAATTCTCTTGGATAAGCGCCGATCAGTACGACCGACATAGCTGAGTCCACATCTGCATTCGAATTTGTAGATTACATGAGATCGGTCGACTTTGCTCAGTTTATTCTTGAGAGAACCAGTCGGAATAGTATAGACACGAAAAGGAAATATCGGATCCGCAGCAGGATATGCTCGTTTGACAGAAGAGATCAGACGAGAGCGAACTCCACGCGCTTTCAAATCTCCCTGAAAAGGGAATATGAACAAAAACAGGTTTACAAATGGGTCCGATCATGACTTCACGTTTAGCATCAGCACAACCGCAAGTATTGATGAACCTATCAGGGTAACCATTCATCTTCAAAGTCTCAGTTAACGCGCGCAGTTCCTGAACTAAGAACTCCAAAGAACATATCATTCTGGCACGATGGAAGAGAGCACGGACAAAGTTCATTTTATAAGTCATAGGTACATAAAATGCAAATGTAAACCTGTTCAGGAATGTTTGCGAATCACTCGTGTGCGAGCATGACCAGAATCGATATGAATGACGGAAACATCTACAAAGTTAAGGCAATTTTCCTCTTCCATCTCCATGGTAAAACTGATATTGTCCTGAAGGGAGTTCAAAGAACGATAGAAAGCGCGCGCATCATTCTCAGACTTGCAAAGAACGAAAGTATCGTCCACATAACGAGTATACTTCATCAGGCCACTATCAGCAGAGTGATTGGTCAACATCTTGGTCTCCAAATGACCAAAAAAGATGTTGACTAGGATAGGTCCAAGTGGAGTACCCATGGCCACGCCATCCGTCTGCTTGCACAGAGCGCCATCAAAACTGAATGGGATATCCTTAGTGTAGAAGAGAATCAAATTATAAAGAGTATCAAATGAAAATGGCAAGGTCATATCATTTTTATTCGCAATGATCTCTATGATATCAGCTGTTTCCAACAAAGGCACATTTGTGAACAAGCTGCAAGCATCAAACGAAAATATGCTGCACTCGCTGATATCAGCGTTATGGATTCCCTCAACAAATTCGAAAGAATCTTTGATGGTATGAGAATTGACGCAATTCTCAATAGGAGATAGAAGACTAGCGAGCCACTTAGCAAGGTTGTGGTAAGGCGTGTTTATTCATACTCAAGCAAGTGTAATGGTAGGCGCGTTCATTCAAGCAAGGTTGTGGTAAGGCGTGTTCATCATACTCAGGATAGGCCGCAGGGAAACGTTGGCCTGGTTTTTTGCAAGCCATGCAGCCTCGGAAGGCTACAACCAACTGGCTTCAACCTGCGATATGTAGCATCCGAAATAATGTCAGTGGCACGAAGGTCTTGAAGAACAGAGTTTATTTCTTGTTCAATCTTGATGAGAAGAGTTCCCTCGTCCCAATCAAGTGAAAGAAAATTGGAGCTGACGCTAAGGATAATGGACATCTTCTCGACACTCGGAGTCACACACGACGTCGCTAAGTGAATAGGGGAAATGCCTTGAGAAAGGGATGCGTGTTCACCAGAAAAGCCAGGAACGGTGAGACCAAATCCAAACAGTCTTTCAGATGGTATGTTAGAGGAGGATCCATGGACTGTTTATTTGACATCGAAAAAGAGCACTGAGGATACTTGATTCGCAGTAACGAGTGAACATTGAGTAATTACACGTGGATGATGCAAGGGGGAAAGTTGGTAGATCCGAATTGCTTGTCGAAGAACGACCGTCTCAAGTTTGAGCGACAAATAATTCAGAAAGTCGGGAGTGCCATATAGATGTGTTGTAGATGAGCGTCCTCGACCATGAACGACGCATGTATAGAATATGTACATGGTTCCTACTGACAAATCAATCATGTATTTGATATTTTTGATAAATATGATAATACAGTGTTTAAACTCTTCTTCACTGAAATCAAAGAACTTCACTAAAATTGGAAAATTTCATGCGGTCATGCATCCATTCTGTCCAATACTGCACGTTCCATTATCCTGTCGGTGGTATATTTGTGTTGCATTGTTTTACCGAATAATGCGAACGTCAAAATGAGACACTCTTGTCATTGTTAATTTTGTTGTTGACTTGCGTAGAAGGAATAACTTTTGATACAATGCGATGTGTGAATGTACAGTTCAGTACAATTAGAGCAGAATTGGATAAAATTCACTGCAAGTTCCTCAATACCTTGGGAGGACCAACAAAGTATTGACATTTTGACTGTATTGTTGAAGTAATAGCCTTAGATTTCGTAATTTTTGAATGAGCGCAATAAGTAACAATCACGCTATTAACCTAAGCACATATTTCAGGAGTTGGAATAGATGTTGTTGCATCAATATATTATTTTCTAAGTCAAATAGAAAATTATGCTAATGAAATGGCCAGCATGGTATGTGGACATGCGAATGCTAGTGCATTTGGCTTCAGCATTTGACCTAATGTCCCAGCAAGCAACTCAATGTAACAATTATTAGCTCTTTTCTAGTCTCCCCTTGCCAGTAGCTAATAGGCAGTTCTATCTTTGCGGGAGTTTCAGGACCATCAGATGGGCCACCTCTACAATTCTGATTTTAATGCCTTTCTTAATTCACTTGTCTGCGGGCATCGAGCATCAAATGGCCTGTCGAAACCCTGATTTTTAAGGTGAATCATTGCGACGAGTTGCAATAAAAACTCGCACATTACGTTTCCGGTGGAACATAGTCAACGAACGCGCAGCTTGTGACGTCACATACGAGTCCTATTCGTCGTCAGCATAAGCTATACCCGATATCTAAGTTAATCGTGTTCCTGGTGCTATGATCCCTTTCGATTTCATGCGATTTACATAACAAAACATGCCATGGTACTGGGTGGGGAAAACCATTAATATTCATTTGTTAACTGTATGTATACGCCTAATATAATAATCGTGGCCTCGGCACTGAAATCTTGGGATCTAGAACGCCTAAAAAATGGTCGAGATCTCGTGATCGAATTCATTACTCTGAAGTAAGATTCGATAGATCGTTAGCCACACATTTTGTCCATTTGAAGCTGTGTAACATATAGCATTGCATTTTTTATTTTACAATGTTATTTAACCACAACATTAAGAAAATGAGATCTCACTTCGAAAGTGGGACACTGATCTTAATTTGATTTGCAGTTTCCAAATGGATGTTGCATAAACAGTGCAATACACAAAGAAAAAATCACACGAATATGAAAGTCGTCCAGTTAACACTTTCACCTTATTCCAAGACAGCTGTCAGTCGACAGAATGATGCATAATCACGATGTCACTGCCGGACTGAACATTCGGAAAGCAAGTAGACACGGACTCTCAGCATTCAGTCGTTGACGTGTCTATAGTAACGCGTTGTGAGGAAGGTCGAATAATAACGACTTCAAAGGGCGGTATCAATGCTGGAATACAACAATGATGATTCACAATCAGTCAAGTGAGGAAATTCCAAAAGAGTAGCGTCTATGGCCATCTCTTCACAATAGGAGCTGTGACTTTTTAATTGGATCCAGTGATTTCGTTGAAACTTCACATGCTTCTATTATTAGGTAGCCAACTATTAAAGTGTGTCGCCCTCTCCGGTAGTAAAACAGAGCGTAAATATGACTTAAGTTAAGACTCTAGCTGCGCTTGCAGCATGCAGCAAAGCATCAAAATGCATCATACTGAGATTTGACTGGACGTTGGTCTTGTCGGGAAGCTAAACCACACAAATCATTTGATATTTGACTTAGTACATTATATTTCCAAGCATGCATGAATATTTTCAAACGAACTCATGTCGTAATTACCTTTTTCCATGCAGCGCCTCTGTTCTTCAAATATAATTTTGCTTGATTCAAGCCCACATGCTATCCTGAACAGCTGTTGTCGCAAGCGTTACTCAACAACATTTCACCGATGGAAAAATGAAAGAATGTCTTTAAAATGCTAGAGACTCAAACAAAGGAGATTTAAATTTGACGAGTTGAGTAATTTGAAGCTTGGATGGCTTAATTTCGAATAAATTAACCTCCTAATTAGCAATCGTAAATGAAGAAATTTTTCTTTATGTGGTTTTTACCAGATAAACAAATATTTAGTTTGGTGCCTATTAGTGCCCTCAGGCATCAATAGGCATTAATAGGCACCAGATTCTGACTTCGTGCCTAAATTCGTGCCCGGACAGTTGACAGTGTATCAACGTATGTGAAATTCATGTCATCTTTTCACAAAAAGCAAGAATGCCTTCATCACCTTCAGAGGGGAAATACTTCATTTCAATTTTATTTGCAAAATATTCTGCCACATTCTCACCATCGGATTACTACACGTCTGAACATCAGTAATTGAATTGATTTCATCAGGGGTTATGTTTCAAAACGTAAAGAGAGTAAACAGCACGAATATTCTGTTCACGTTGAAAGATTTGGAGGCTTTCGGAGACTGCGGGTTACTTCTGCAACGTGCCAGCAGGTGGTAGACACAATTCCTGATGTTCTAGTACAGTCGGTTGTGCCGTTGAACTAGTAGCATAAATTAAGTAACTAAATGCCATAAGAATCACAGAATAGTGACGACCAAGTAGGCTATATTCTCATCTAGCAGCTTGGACCATCTTCTTGAGTGAATCAATGGTGTTATCTTTGTACACATTATTCCGACTCATAATTTTTGTCGCATTCCAGATGGTTCATTCTTGTCACGAGGATAAGTACTTGTGAGGAAGACGCAATAACTTCATCACTGCAGATCAACACTGTCTTCTCGCTCTTGATAATTATCAGGGGTGCCGTGGGTATGGGAATCCTGTGGGGATACCCATGGGTATGGGTATTGAGGCCATCCCCACAGCTCCCATACGGCTTCTATGGGGATTCTGAAAATTTTTGACATTCACTAGAAGCAATCAGAACTGACATCATATCACACAATTAACTTCGATGTTGAATTACAAAGTATCACGCAGCCTACCCATCTCACAACTTAAAATTCATGAAATATCAATGCTGATCATTTTCACATTAGTAACACACGTTCAATAATTTTAAATGACTTATAGTGACAGTTCCAGGGGTGTCAGGGACGTCCTGAAGTGGAAGATTTCTGCAAGTTTCCTTTACTGCAGATCCGAATGGATGCTTACAAATATTTGCTCTAATAGTATAAATAGTTCAGATAAAATTATTTGTGATGTAATTAAGCTTGCGTGATGAATGCGATTAATCCTTATTAACATCAATTTTGAACTAATTGCGATATGGAAGACCTGTTAAGTCCAACCCACAAAGCAAGACACATGAAAATGTTAACTGATTTTCGTCGGATACATGAACAGTGTGATAAAGATTTCTCACACCAAATCATTCAACTGCAAGCCATCTACTGGCATTGCAGTCATAGTTATAATGAAAGCTCAGATTTTTCACCTGTCCACGACTTGTCAGGACTTTCATTTTCATCTGATAGGCATCTTTAACGACACACTTAAGTGTGCTTCCATAAATGGTTCATTGTGCTGCATTTCATCACCATAAATTGAATTGAATTGGAAAGAGCCAATATTGAAAGATCTTAATTTTATTTTCGTTATTTATTAAAATTAATTTCTATTAACATCCGTTAACTATCTTCAGGTATAAATATATATAAAATATTTTACATGAAGATAGTTAACGGATGTTAACAGAAATTAATTGTAATAAATAACGAAAATAAAATTAAGATCTTTCAATATTGGCTCTTTCCAATTCAACTCAAAATATGACAAATAGCCAAAACAATTTATTTAAAACATCACCTTACACAAATGGGTCAACATAATTCTTGTGCAGTGATTCGGTAACATGAGTGGTCGAGAATATCAGGATGATTTTCATCGAAGTCTTTATTTATAATAGTAGATTAGATTGATCCAAAGATTTTTCCTTCACCACGTGTAGGCCTATATTGTCGATTTCTACTGCGAAACAATTCTAGACTTGAGATGCATAATGGCCAAACTTGTTTTGATATTTTACTTCTTTATCGGCATTGATGGAGATAGAATTATCAATGATTGCTAAATTATATCAATTAGCGAATATTATACGGGAATATTCACACATATGAACATGGCATGATCTACTGAGCAATAAACGATGGCTATAATATACTTTGGCAGACCGCAAACATATAGTGAAGGCCTAAATAAGAATTTTTGAAAGGACACTTTTTTGTGACAGAGTGACCATTTTCAAGTAATGGCAGTATAGCAAAATATCAATATTTTAATTTATGTTCAACCTTGTCTTTGTATGTTGATGGACTTCCTATTATTTGAAAATAGCACCACTATAAGCAACCAAACGAATGAAAAATCCTCACATTGGGAACCCCAAATACCAACTTACAGGACAGCCCAGGATTATATTCTCACAAATGGAACATGTGAAACTCGTATATAATCTATCAAAACAGCCAAAAATTATTTGCAGTAAAAATCGAGTCTTCACAAGAAGCAGCTGACTAAAAATATTGTGGGAACATTAAGGTCCTGCAGGACTTAAACTAACAGTTAAAATGTCAATAGATATACTGATAAATATTCATGCTTGCTTTTGTAAAACATGCTGTACTTGATCACGATTGTCCACAGCGAGGAATTTAAGTATAGTTCTTTTGAAATGAGTGTGTGTATATCTCATGAGAATGCTTCAGATGACATGTATACATGATGTAATGTAAGCTTAGGTTTGATTTTACTTGATGTAGACTGGTTGCTTAGTGTTATAACAGCGAATCTGAAAACAGCGAAGGGTAAAAGGCGAATATAAGAGACATCAAAATTTCGAAATAGTGAAGTATGAAAATAGCATACGATGCAATGCTCGAGTGTTGTGCAGAACTAAGTGCATCTCGTATTAATATTTCATCTCAACATTTTTATAAAGCCATGCTTACTTTACTCTACATGCAGTTGTTGAATTTTTATGCAAATGTGATTCCTTTAAGGGAACAGTAATGCAAAAATTGTACCCTTAAAATAATCCTGTAGCAAAATGAAGTAGGATCGACATGGTCAATAACTGTTAAGTGAACCAAAAATTCAAAGTGAGTAAAAGAGGAAGTTTGAAAAACACAAGCTGATCGATAACCGATTTGTTATAAAAGCAAAGAAATAAAGACAATGTCGTCATACTATTAAAAAGAAACATTTCGAGATAGAATTGCGTTTACGGTAAACTACGTTATGGTAAGTCTAGTTTTATGGAAAAGGGTGTCATGTCTTATGAATCATTAAAGAATTAAGAGTGGAATGAGAAGATCCTATGTAAAAACTGTACGTGTAAGCTGGCAGCAGACGACAAATCAGCAGAGTAGATTAAGAACATCTATCTGCTAATGCAACCAAATGATTCAGGCAAATGTAAATTTGTAAGTCAAATACGTGTGCATAGCGGGCTCTATTCCTTACTTGAACGAGCATTTAGTTCAATTCTTGGTACAATAATTTGCAGGTGACAAGTCAGAATCAAGGCTGAAGAATGATGGAAAATAGGCTACTTCAATCTTATAGAGCAATAAGCCTATACCGAAGATAGCAAAGAAAAGTCATAAACGTTACAACACGCAGTCGGTGACTTTCTTCAAGGACTCCAATCCACATCTCTAGAGTCAAATACGGCCTTCGGATCGTTGAATCATGTGCAGAAGTTCCGGTGAGATGGAGATATTGGACATCAATCATTCTATACGAACAAGAACAGCATATTAATCAGGGGCCCATCATGTGGGGATTCTGTGGGGATGTCCACAGTTTTACTGTGGGCATGGGGTGGGGATTCAAATATCAATCCCCACGGCAACCCTGATAATTGTGCACCCGCCAATTCATGGAGTGAACATTTTATTTGTAGCAGTGTATCCTACACTGTAAATCGCTGGATACGAAAATTACATACAAACTTATACCAAAATTACATACAATTGAAACTAACATCTGATACGAGATTCTGGTATGTCTACAGAGATCTGGTATGTTTTTCATACCACATCTCACTCATTTTAGTATGTGATTGGTATGTATCGATACGAACTATTCCATCTATGATTGTCTGTTTTACACTGAAATACGAATTGTTGGTATGTTTTATATACGAGACCCGATGGAAATTTATCCTTATTCGTATGGTCCTCTGGTATCCATTTGGTATGTGCAGCTTTAAGTTACATAGCAGAAAAATGTATGTATTACATACTACTGTCAAATAACTTTTTTCGGTAATACAAGTGGTGAATATTTATTGTTTGATAGGGTGATATTTGAGTACATTAGATTTATTGTGAATTTTATGTTCCACGAATATGTCGTCGGTGCTACTTGTCTGGCAACATTAACAGGACGTTTATTTAACTCTACTTTATGACCCAAATTGATAAACATCATTTCGATTTATAGCCATACACGGGAGGTTATTCATAGTTTGATAGCAAAAAACAGATTTGATGCACTCCTTAATTTATTGGCAAGTTTAAGTAAAAGGTTAAAAAGAAATTTACACACCGACGTTTCGTATCACAGATACATAATCATGGGTAGAGAAATAGGACAATGCAATCATTTAAATACAAAGTCAAGCGTTAAAGACTGTTCATCTCTTGTTTTCGATTCAACTTAGGACAATAGCGATCAATGCAGTTAGCTTCAGAGATACGAGTGCGAACAGGGTCAGATTGACGATCTAGAAATTCAATATCAAAGTCATCGATACTTAACAGACAGTTAGGATGATCATTCATGATGTGGTCCGACAGCGCACTTTTGTTATCAAGATTAACGATACTTCTGCGATGCTCATGAAAACGAAAAGAAAAAGGGCGGTTCGGTTGGTATAACCAATATAAGCCTTTTGGCATAAATTACACCTAAAACAGTAAACAATATAGCGCATATTACAAGACTGGTATTTAGGTAATTTCCCACAAATTTTACAAGAGCAAGTATCCTTAACAAGCTCGGGAGAAAAACAAGAACTTAGACAGCTTCCAGGTTTGCTAACAACATTGACTGGTAAATCGTACTTTTTAGTTAATCTATTTAATTTACGAGAACAACTTAGAAAATTTAATTTTTCTATCGATAGTCCTAATTTCTCAATAGTTTTGTATACTTTTAATTCTGTGAATGAACAAATAAAATTCACTTTAGAAGTTCCTAATAACAAGATTTTAAATTTCCTGGACGTTAGCATTTCGGTTACTGACACTGTCCATTATTCTTGGTATTCTAAGGACTGTCATTCAGGAATCACCTTAAAAGCTGATAGCTGGGTACCTTCCGTAGTAAAAACTAACTTTATTCATAATAGTATTAAGCAGATGAAAATTCGTTCCTCCAACTCTCAAAATTTTGATAAATCTCTAAATATTTTACATAACAGATTTCTAAATAACGGTTTTAAAACTAATGTCAAACAAGTCAATGTCCCAAATGTTAAGAATGAACATAATAACTCCGTTGCCTATCTCAAAATGGATTTTATAAGTGATAGTTGTTCTCGTAAATTAAATAGATTAACTAAAAAGTACGATTTACCAGTCAATGTTGTTAGCAAACCTGGAAGCTGTTTAAGTTCTTGTTTTTCTCCCGAGCTTGTTAAGGATACTTGCTCTTGTAAAATTTGTGGGAAATTACCTAAATACCAGTCTTGTAATATGCGCTATATTGTTTACTGTTTTAGGTTTTTGTTGGTAATTTATGCCAAAAGGCTTATATTGGTTCTACCAATCGCCCTTTTTCTTTTCGTTTTCATGAGCATCGCAGAAGTCAGGATATCGGTTAATCTTGATAACAAAAGTGCGCTGTCGGACCACATCAGAATGATCATCCTAACTGTCTGTTAAGTATTGATGACTTTGATATTGAATTTCTAGATCGTCAATCTGACCCTGTTCGCACTCGTATCTCTGAAGCTAACTGCATTGATCGCTATTGTCCTAAGTTGAATCGGGAAGGGTAGAAAGAGAAAACAAGAGATGATAGTGTATGTAGCAGTCTTTAAACGCTTTTCTTGACTTTGTATTTAAATGATTGCATTGTCCTATTTCTCTACCCATGATTATGTATCTGTGATACGAGACGTCGGGTGTGTAAATTTCTCTTTAACCTTTTACTTAAACTTGCCAATAAATTAAGGAGTGCATCAAATCTGTTTTTTGCTATCAAACATCATTTCATTTAAACGTTATCTTTAGTGAAATCATGTTGACTTATATATCTCAAACATGACTATTTTTTTGCGTTCATGAATTATAATGTGTTTTTATTTCGGATTGATAATATGCTTAATTTCAAAATTACATAATGCATAATTGCTAATGGTTGAAATCTTATTGATTATTCATGAAATACCTTAGACTTGCGTGTATTAAAATCGAATTCAGTATTGTAAGTTTGACTCTTCAATGTCATTATCTCACTACTTACAGAACAGTAGTAATATTAGTGTGAACCTTTATTGACAAAAGGCCTGAAATCAAGATACTTTGGACATGATTTATGCTTCCTTTTTACATTGCGCTAGTATGGCTTCAGTATGTAAAGCATACCACATTTGAAATAACATACGAAAAGCATACAAATATATACCAAGAGAATACAGAAATATACCAAAAAAATAGTTTGGTATGCATCCTTCGTATGTGATTGGTATTGAGCGATTTACAGTGTGCAGCAGTTGAACAGTTGATTCACTTCAAAAGATTGATGTAAAAGCCAAGTTACACTTACATTTATAAATATATTTGCAAACTCTTCTCAATATGTTTCAGTTATCAAAATCATAGCTATTCTCAAGGGACTATGAGAGACGATGAGAATGTTATAGTTTTGATAGGAGAAATTTATTAAGAGGACTTTGCAAATATATTTATGAATGTAATTGTAAAGGCATATTCTCAGAACAGTTGATTCATTGTAAATTTTCGTGAATCTGGATGGCGTGCACATGTTGGTTACATTCAATTTCATGGCAATGTCTCGCAAGATTTTATATTACTCATTTCTAGGAATCGTTTCTCATTTGGCTTTCATTTCATTGACAGAACGCTCACGAAGCTGTTGCTGACGTCGATCGAGGATGTAAGTTTTTGATGGATAAAATAAGATGGAGCTTCCGGATAAATGCAGAGAATAACATTATGTCTCTTAATGACTGCTTGTTCGGATTCCTCAAGGTGTAGAGGGCACATTCTGGAGCCTTCTTTCTGTTCAGAACGAAATTCTTCGATGGATTACTCTTCCATTTCCTCAAAATTTCATTGTTGTCGAGGGGGAAGCGATTGAAAATATTATACCGCGACCTTAATGACTATTGCTTCTATGCTTTTGCAATCAAATGCTGAACAAATATAATGCAACGTCTAGTTTGAACAGGAAAATTGATGGAAAGATTAGAAGCGTGATTACTGAAATTGACAGGTATTTGTCAACTGTACACTTTCTACGAAAAATTTGAAAAGCTAACAGTCCAGGAGTCCATGGTTAATTTTAAACATCTAATGTTAAACGGTTTTCAATTTATTCCATCTATGACAATAAAGCAACATTGAAAATGTTAAATTTTTAATTACATTGGCTAGATATAGTTATGCAGCAATGATGTTTCATTCTAAAGCAAAGACTACTGATTAGTTGCCACAGAATGAAATAATAGTAGTATGAGAAAGTGTCTGAGAGTGCGTAAACCTTTAAACAAATTTGCCTCTTGCTTTTTCTTGTCGGTGGATTTCAAAATAGATTTCTAATTTCCCAAAAGATTTCTAACCATTAACCTACATGACACAACACAATAAGGCATATCTATTTTGGGAATGTTCTATCCGATGGTGGTGTCAGTTTTTCACTCAAAGTTGATCTTGTTGCTATAAATAGCATTTTAAAAATCAAACAATCACTTTTCTAAACTTCGTAATTGTATCTAAACTAGTCGACAGAATTTCATGAAAATTACAGCAGAACCTATTTTTGAAACATGCTCTGTCTGCTGCCATTTCTGTGATGCTGTCGATTCTGCATTTCAAGCGGTTCTTGTTACCTCAGATAGCATTTTGAAGTTGAAACAATCACTTTTTAACAAATTTAATAATTTTAATGTATGGGTACTTGGTATTATTGTAACTTGATAGTTCTTATTATCAGGAAGACATGGTAATCCGAATGCACACATTTATTGAATATACATGCAATTTTAATACATAGTTCTTCTATCCGTTGCAGACTATCCTTGCCGTAACTGTAGTTCTACATACAGTAATAGCAAGTATTGTAGCCATCCGCTCTGGCACTTGCAGCACTCTGCGTTTTGTTGAATTACTATGCCTTCCACACACAGACTCACTGTATTCGGTGCAGAAATTTTAAGTTGGAGTGCAGTTTCGAGTTGACTTCCTTGCTTTTCATACAGCGTCGTGTTCTATTGACTCGATTGGTTATTCCAGCTCCAGCCTTCGAGGATTCTGCTTTTTAGTCAGCTTTACCAAAGTATCAACTGTATCCGTTGACAAGCCAATTGGATCCTCAGACGCTTTTCCATCTGAATGAATAAGAGTCTAAAACTGTCTTTCAATTTGTGAAGGTGATAGAAATAATCACCCTTGGCAGCTACACTGCAAAATGTTCAACTTCAACACAATCGATTGTATTTTTTGAAACATTGAGTCATCCAAGCAAAACGCTAATAACGGAAAAACAATAACCATGGGCTAGAAAAAAGGTCAAGTGATATGAGAACACTCTTTTCCGCAGAATGTTGTGTTTTGATCAGTATTTTTACGAGGTGATTAAAACAATCACCCTTGGTCATCTGAGGGTTAGATCTCAAAATTTTTATCAATAGAGGTGAAAAATCCAAAATGTCGAAAAAAAACGTGATTGTGAATTTTTTTCATGTCACTCCTGTGACTAAAATATTAGGTCTAAAAAAGCAGCTACCACTCAGAGAAAGGCAGCACAATGTTACTGAAGAAGACCTTCAAACAATTATTTGTTCCGGCGTGAGATAAAGAATCCGCGGGGGTTATAATGCCCCCCCCCCCCGATACTACAAGTGAGCACAAGCCGTTAATGTCTTCTAAGTGTCATGTAATAGTAATATACTGTATGTACAGTATTTCAGTTATTAGGGCAGTTTAGAGTAGGTCACTGATGCAAAATTTCAAATTTGAATTTTTTATTTTAGATTCAAATATTGAATTTTTATTATTTTCAAGGGATTTGACTTTCAAAACCAAATATTCAGTCTAGAGCATGATCTGATCGTTATTTCTCAGAAATAGTGCGCTTATCCAATAAAAATGCAATATTCTGTGATATTTTGAGTTATTTCGTCATGTGACATGTACGTTCCGTTATCCTGTCAGGGGTATATTTGTAGTGGAATTTCAATTTTTACCAAATATTGCAAACGTCAAGCTTAGGTACTCAACTCATGTCATTGTTAATTTTGTTGTTGACTTGCATAGAAGAAATAACTTTTGATATAATGCGGCGTGTGGATGTACAGTTCAGTACAATTAGAGCAGAATTGGATAAAATTCACTGCAAGTCCCTCAATACCAAACAAGTACGAAGTATCGATGCAAAATATTCTTCGGTACATCTTCGCAAATCAGTTGTTCAGTTTCTCAGTAGACTTCTGTGAAGATCTTTAGTAAATCAATCGTTAGTTTCAATTTCTATATGAATTTGGTATCACGTTGTATATACTTTTCGTATCTAACGATTCTGCTGTGAGGTACGGAGACTGCAGACACTGTAGAATGATAGTTATTGCCATGGACTTTGTTGCGCCGCTGCCGTCACTGGATGGAAGCATGAGAGCGAGTTGATCACAAAATTATTGTGCACTTTTTTTCTAAATCACAATTCATGACACATTCGCTCATCCTATTATGGTGTGTGTGTCCTACAGTGGGTGGATATGTTGATATATGCCTTCAACAACCTCACTTAATATTTTTGCTGATTAAAGAGGAAGCGAAATTTTTCGTGATTTTATCTTGTTTTTATGATCCAGTCACTTCCATAGCCGCATGCTGTTGAAATTCAAGATGTACTGAAATGTTGTTCGAATTCATTTCCTTGAAATTCAGGTAACCAAGTACTGTTTCAGGACAGAAAAAATTCATTGAATTTGCACTTGCCACGAAAATCAATGATAACATGTTTCACCATGCTTGGAAATTCAACGGACGTTGTGCTAGCATTGCCTCACACCTTCCTTTCCGGCGTATGTTCGTACAGGGACTTCTTTTGAGTTAAATAAAGCATGAGTATTCTTGTTGAAACAAACCAATACAAACTTACTCCATTTACTTAGTTCATATATTGCTTGCAGTCAGACCCTTTCAAAATACTATTGCATTATTAATGATGACAAGACATAATAGCAGTAAATATATTTGAATACTTTTTGTTTGCAATAAATATTATTGCAATATGTCAGTTAGGGTAATTTCAAAAGTTAATTCATTTCGTTACTAATGCACCAATTCAGAGGTCACATGCACACAATTCAGCATTCGATATCTTCATGCCTGCATGGTCTTCATATGAGTATTTCTGCTATACTTATAAGCCATACTAAAAAAATAATGAAATTTTACCGGTCAGAAATCAGTGCATGTAAAATGATAATTTGAACTACTATTTTGTGTTGATTTTTACGTTGTTGAAATTTACGACTGCAGAATGTATATAATGTCCATATTGTGAGGATTTGTTGCTAGTCGACGTATGGTCATAATTAATATATTTTGTAGACATAAAAATAGCAACCATTAGCGCATTATTAGAGTTAGGCCTAACTATGCATGCAATAAAACAATAGTCTGTATAATGCACTGCTTAAAACAGTATATTCGAATAAAACCAGCAACATAAAACACAAGCTTCCATGTCAACAGATATTGCAATGTATAAATATCCCAGAAAGTTCGATTGACATTCAAGAAAAACTGACATTCCAAATTAGCAGGCAGAATTCCTTGACGACGATCAGAAGCCTGCACTACTGAAAAGTCTTCCAGCGATATGAGTGGTGAGTTGCCATATGAACGTCGTATATGAGAATGTACGAAGAAGATTCCGAAGGTCAACGCGTCATCAGCGTGTCAATTTCACTCAATCCACAGCCGTGTTCACAGATGCCTCGTCTCCTAACTAAACAAAAACTGACATAGTGGGTACGCGTCATGCATATGGCCAAAGGAGTGGTGTTATGATGACTTAGCAGATGGATGACGAAATATAATAATAACAATAATAATAATAAGCATTTATTTGTAGATAAACAGTCATGGCTGATCATAATAGGTACATACAAAGGGATAAAAAAAGCATATAAAAGGCATTAAGTCACAGCTACGAAAAACGCGATACACAAGATGGAAGGAAGGAGTTCTTATATCGATCAGTTTTACAAAATATAATGCTGGATGATTTTCTTTCTTTTAAAGCTTATTCTCATTTTATTTGTCTTTTTTAGATTTAATCTCATATTGTGTTCTTTTGCCCAATCAGCAACTTCATTTGGTCTCTGAACAAGTGATGACTGGTTAATGCTATTGAAAGATTCGTAGATAGTGCAGTCGTCAATATACTTCATGTTTGCTGTTAGGTCATTAATCATGAGTACAAATGCAAGTGGTCCAAATTTAGTTCCTTGAGGTATTCCAGCTGATATCGGCATCCATTGAAAGTGATTATGGTGGTACTTCACGCGCTGCTTACGCTGATGTAGAAAACCAGATACCCATTTACAAAGCCACACAGGAACATTCATGTCAAGTAGCTTGCGAACAAGAATGTTGTGGTCAATTCGATCGAACGCTTTAGAAAAATCTATTAGAAGAATTCTACTTATATAGTCATGGTCTGCATTCCTCAATAGATCATCCATCATAGTAGTAAGTATGGCATTTGTAGTTGAGCCGCCCTTTACACCGCCAAATTGATTGGGATCTAATTTGTCACGCACGTAATGCAATATATTTTTCACCATTATTGTTTCTGCAACAACCTTACTGACGACACAAGTACGACTTATTGGTCTGAAATCGGATTCTAATGTTTTTGGCTTTTCTGTTTTACTGAGCACAGTGATGTCGGAGCTTCTCCACATTGCAGGCCATACACCTTCTCTGATTGAAGAGCAGACAATTGACGTAATAGGCCCGGCCAATGTCTGGCAACAGTCTTTCCAAATCCAATTAGGAATACCGTCTGGTCCTAGCGATGAATTGATTTTGAATGAAGAAATTCACACTAGTATTGTCATTCTTGGAATTTTTGCATATAATTGATTTCAAATTTGTCCACTATTTTTTCGAGTCTTCAACTCTACTCAGATTTTTCATAACGTAGTTCGTTTTCAAACTGTTCCTAATGTTTTCTGTCTTTTTCTTGTAGTGTGTATATAGAACCGTATTGCCATCACTACAATGCTTATTACGCAATTTCAATGTATCGATGAAATATTCTATCACCTATGGTTTCGAACCTGCAGGTATTTTAATATACGTCCACGGAAGATACTCGTTCATAAGACTCGCTAAAATATAATAAAATAATCTGAAATTTTCTTTGACATGTGTTGGCCAAGTAGACGAAGTTCCAATTGATGAGACATAGTGCATTCACAAAGTTTACTTTATTAGTATGACTTTGACACCTTTTCACCTTAAAAGTTGGCTCCAGAGACGATTGAGTAAAAATAGGTGATGCCAAAATAACATAGTGATCCGAAGTTGCAATCGGCGGTAACACTTCTACTTTTGAATACATGTCCGGCATGTTGGTGAGAAATAAATCTCTTAGCATTTTTTCGAGTTGGTGCTTTGACAAGTTGCTCCAAGCAAAAGGAACATTTCAAATTACGCACATCCACGATTGAAGTCACCACTTATTATAATTCCAAGCGATTCATGTTTTTGTTTGAAGTAATCAAGACCAGTTATTAAATGATTCACTAAGTTGCGAGCATTTCCATCTATGAACGTCTCATGATGTCATTAATATGTATAATGCTGTATATAGGTCAAACAGACGATAAAGTCAATTAATTTTCTTTAGCCATGTACCGGAAGACAAATTTCTATGAGCTGTTTAAGAAATCCTGGAAGCAATAAAGTTTATGTCAATAATTAATTACCTCAATTGGATAATGACATACATGCATCCCACAAACAAACAAACGCGGTCGTAGATCACACAATATGGTTTATTTTGACAAATATCTGCTGACTACATTTGACTATCTATCTATTTATATCTGACTACTTACCTTTCATGTTTATTTTATTGATGTTTAGTTGCATCATAATAGTCGTTACAATCGAAGATTTGAAGGAAAAAGCAGATTTTGAAAATTTTGTCCGTTTAATAAGGGACAAGCGTTATGCATTGCGCATTCACTGAAACTCAAATAACTCAATTGCTTTGTCCACAATGCACGGTGTGCCTGAAAAATTTTATTGATCTAACAGGACCGGGCTTCGATTGCACTTTTGTACGCTCGCATTGTATCTCTCTGATACCTTAAAAGCAGATTTCAAAATCTTTCATCGAGGCCTTTTTTCTGCAGCCCTGATTGCCATATATGGCAAGTGAGAAAAATAATTTTGAGATGATCCATCTCAGATTTCAATGTTTTAGCCTAATGTGGATCCAGTATTGCTCAAAAATGTTAACTTTTTATAAGTCGACCGAGCACTTTTCTATACAGCCTCAGAAATGCATAATATGGTGACTTAACATCTTGCACATGGCGTTTATGCATGAACCTGTAAATTTATTTCTTGCATTAGGTGCAGTCCTATATCAACTCAAGCTACATTGTAATACTACATGTACACCATGAAAATCACCAAGTTTCAGTTCTCTGGGTGTACATGTATATGATGATGGTAAGATCGGTGGGCCAATCACTTAACCACCGTGTCACACAGATCATAGATATACATGTAGATTCAAATACTTTTTAAAGCAAACAATATGAATCATCCTGAGTATTCGTCTCTATTGTTGCAAGCAGTTCGCCACTACAAAGGCCAACACCGACAGCTCTTATCATCACGGGCAAAGCTTTGATTATTGTTTCAGAAACATTGACAGCGTGCATATAAGGGCCTCCGAACGCTTGCATTTGTTGTCGAATGGAAGGAAACAGTGTACTGGAAGTTATTGTTAAAAAAGAAATTTTTAATTGAATCATGTACAGAAAATGTAGGTGGATAATCGATATCTAGGAACCATAGTAATTTACAGCATTAATATGTCAATAATACCAATTTATGTAAATAACTTCTATATATGGCAATTAAGTCACAATATTTATATACGAGGTTGTAGAGAAAAGCCCTCGGTTGATTGGATCCATCTGAGATGGGTCATCTCAAAATTATTTTTCTCACTTGCCATATATGGCAATCAGGTCGTCATTTGGATTTTAGGCTGCAGAAAAAAGGCATCGATGAAAAGATTTTGAAATTTGCTTTTAAGGTATCAGAGAGGTCCATGTGAACGCATAAAAGTGCAATCGAAGTCCGGTCCTGTTAGACCACTATTTCTTTTACGGAACACCGTGAATGCCTTCTTGGAATTACATGCACGTTTCTTGTAGAAGGTCTGCCGTATCCCAATTCAGATGTAAAAATATGTACTGATGATTTAATAGTCAATGAGATCGTGAACAAAATATCTCAAAAGTCTTTTTAGTCTGTCATTGATCAGTTTTATAACAAGAGTTCCTCTAGGCATTTCAGAATCAACATTTTCAAAACCAAATGCATTTCAGCATATAGACAATCTTAGAATAAAATAACTTGTAAATGTGATTATAGATGACTCTTGTATCAAAATTATTTAAGTAACTTGAACATATTTTATTTAACAGTCCGGCAGCCATCAGAGCGAGCTTCTACAGGAAACGAGGCCGAAAATGAGACTTTGAGAAAATGATGTACATCCCATGGATACTGCAAATCTGCGCGTCTGGCGAGTTCTATCCGGTTCCTCTTCTTGTGAGACAGGATCAAAGGAAATCACATGCCTATCCAATGGGAAGCACATTACAACATTCGTTAAAATGAATTTTCTATCATTTCTTATCAAACATGCGTGTTATTATCAAGCTGACAACCATTTCTGATTAGTGTTATTTTCTTATATTAGATGACATATTTGCTAGATCCGAACGTGTTTAGTTTTGTAGACAATGGAGCATCAGACCATACCCTAAGACCTTCCATGTCAAAATTGTGGCTCTATCCTTCATTCTTCTCAGTTAATTAGAGAAAACACAGAAAATGTCATTTTCTCGAAATCTACTTCCTGTTGGATATATTTGTGTTTCTCTTTGGTACCTCTGACACGAAAAGTAGCCGGATAGAGTAACAGAAGACGCGCAGAGTCGCAGTAGTCGAAGGTTGTGCACAGAGCTGGAAACCGACTCGAGCAAGAAAAGATGGTCTGGTCCCATCTCTGGTGTATACATCATAGCCTCATTCCTGCAGAAACTCGTGCTGGTAACCGGATTAAATTGTCGTCATTGCATAAAAAGTACTTATTCTTAATCGCAAGACTATTGAATATATTCTTCATTTTTGTTGGTCATGTTATGTGCACATGTCTTCCTGTTATCAGCAATTTTGCACTATCAATGAGCGTGCATACGTCTGCAGAAATCTCCCTACATTTGTGTTTAAATTCTTCATCATTCTCTTTTGATTCTCTTTGTTCTAAAGTCTCGCCAATTAGATCCATCCGCAGTCCTTGCACCAAATGTTGTAAGCAACACTCTTTGCGTTTCTGCAACCCGCGGTCAGCTAGCCTGAAAACCGATTTGCCATTCTTTCTGAATCCCCAAATGTCATGGAGATCCTGTCATAGATAGTTCGATGCTAGAGCATGTAATCCGTCCTCAAATACAACCCGTTCTCGAATAGAACGCATGAGATGGAATGACAGAATTAGCAGCAATCTGAAAAGGCTGATGAGATAGTCGAATAAGGAAATTACCGAAATCAAATTTTGGCATCAACCTTTCTCAGAATACGGCCTGAGGAATCTCCTGAGCGATCTCTGATTGACAAACACTTGTTAGAATGACTGAGTGTGTCTCGTGTGCTCACCTTCGCGATCAGCGTTTTGATGATTTTCATTTAAAGTTAATAATTTGTTCGTCACATGAATCAATCACTTTGAGTTGAGGACAGATCCATCCTCCTACAATCAGCGAACGAACAGGCATCAGATGAACAATAATTCTTGAATTTTAAGGTCATCTCCAATGTTTTGCTTTCATTGATTTCCGCTGATTGTCTTGCAGGTGGTGTGGAGCTCCTTGTTTTTTATTATGATGACCAATTCTCCGTCACACAAACGGACAGCAGGATACAAGAAACCAAGAGGATCCTTTCGTTAAATCCACACGTAAAACTGAGGAGGATTCTTGTGCTTCCTGGAATGGTTCCTGTCAGCCAGCTGATTGGAATCCTGGAAGAGGTTTTAATGGTGTCGAATATCGAATGGATAATGCAACAAAGAGGGAAGGTCGGAGAAGAAGTTGTGGGAAAGGTAACGACCAAATCCGGCGATGAAGTGGTGGATGACGATCAGCCGAATAATCCGCCTTTTGTTGACAAGGCGGGAAATGAGTTCTCATGGTCCGCTGCAGGGAGTCCGTCATACAAGGATTACTTTCCGCAGGACCACATTTTCATTGTCGGTGGAGGCAGGAGGACTATTCTCTTCATTAGGAAATTAACATTAAGTCATGCATAATCCGTCAATACAGAAGGCTGATCTTCTCCATATTCTTGTTTTTTTTGTAATAATTCGTTGAACTTCAGCACGATAGGACTGCGGAATTCCGACTGGAAATTTCATTTAATATGCTAATTGCGTTTCTCAATTTGTCCGGGCTCCAAGCTTAAATAAGGAGTTGTGTTGATGTTAACTAAGCCTTTATTACAAAGAGACGAAACAGAATCATCACCTGCTCTATGTCACAGGTATTTTCAGAGGAAAATCTCAAAGTTAATTTTAGATTATTTTCAAATGCCGTTCTATGCTACTAATCCATGTAGTTCACAGCATTTCTCAGCTATCTATCTCACTCATCCCTGTATAATGATAACATGCGTTTTTATTCAAACAAATAAAAATCAGAGATTTCGAGGCTCAGTGAAAGAAAAAGTCAAGTTCAGCGCAAGTCAGCTTCATGAGTTGCATGAGAGGGTTCAGCACTCTTAAGTGGGCGATTGTTTCATCAGCAAATTCGGTTGCGAAGACCATTACAAAAGAAATAAACGCATAGAGTGTCGCCGTAAAGTCCTGATTTGAGGCATAATAAATTTTTGGGAGTAGTGATGCTTCTTAGGTATAAGTTTATAAAGTAAATGCCTGTCATTCAATGCGGAGTCAAATACTTTTAGTGCGTAGTGGTATCTTCTTGTGAGGGGTGGCGCTGTTTTGAGTTACTAAAATTCTGTCGGACGGAATTCGATAACTATTGATGCTGTCATTTTATACATGACTTTAATGAGAGCCAGGTTATCTCATGCAATGTACCACCCAATAAATTATTTAGTAAAAAAGTTTTCATAAATCTCTAATTCAAAAAAGAATCATCGCCAAACCATTGTGTGCAATGTGGCTCGGAATCGGTGCTTGAATAGAAAAAATTCTTTGAAGAATGTACCCCGCTTGCTCTTTGATCTCAAAACTTTTTGAGTTTTAAGTGCTCCGGGAATCGGTGTGACAGTATCCATTTCCACTGGTTTATGTACTAATTTCTTATTTGGTGGGTGAGGTGAGTCAATATTTGCTATTTCATTTGCTAATTTCGCAAACTCTCCCGGTTGATTTATCACCAGATTATCGCATCCTTTATTGCAGCTTGCTCGCGCCTTTTTCGTTCCTTCTCGGTTCGTCGGGATTCTTCAATGTTTTTCTGACGATATTTCTTCCAGTAATCGGAGTTCCTCTTTCGCTTAGCAGATGGCTCCGAGTCCATGTTTAATGGGAATGATCTCGCCATGAGTGTCAAACAATACATGCACTACTGTCAATTCATCATACCACTCGTTGTTTATTGGTAGTCTGTAAGATGTTGCCAGGTTCACTTAAGAGCGCCTCGACAGTGTAGGCCTACTTTGGCAGCCGTGGCTTAAACAAGAATTAAGAAATATTTCGTCCAGTAGAAAACATCTGAGGTTCTACAAAGTCATATCTGTAATTTCCCAGAATCACCGTGCACTTTACTTTCAATAATGTAAAGTTTTGACTATCAGAATATAATTTTCCGTCCCACAGAGTCAGTTATGACCCAAATTTCTAACTGATCTGGACTGTTGCATTCTCACCATAGAACTAACTATTGTGATCGATGTTCGGGACAATTCACGTCATTGATAGGTTAGATAGTTTCCTGATAAGATATTTGATCCGGCTAACAGAAAATCAAACGTCTTGATCAAAAAATCTGTGTGACGGAATTTTGAAAGATATACCTCACTTTGATCAAATATTTCTATAGGAAAAGTGTATGTGAAACATATAAACAATTATCAATATTCAAGTTAATGATTCAGAAAATCTACAAATTGCAGTGTCGATGAAGCATTCAAGGCATTCCAGTGCTAACACCATT
>CAJQUW010013103.1:0-12786 GCA_907163375.1 Prostheceraeus crozeri
GATGAGAATATTGGGAGTTAAGTCTATTAATTGTTGGAAGCTCCCCATGTCAGATATTTGACACATTAATGCACAGCAAAACTAGCTGGTCTCGCGCGAGCGCTTTCGACGACCGTCGGCCACCAAAAGTATATTATCATATGTATGCCATATAGGGATTTTAAAAAACACCATTTGTTTTAAAACATGTTTAAAACACCAGAATAAAAAACAGGTGTTTTTATTGTTTTTTATTATTTCTGAAAAGATGAAACAGTCATCTAATAAAAGGATCATGAATCCATTCTATCGATCAAAACTTCTCCTAATTTCCTCAATCTGCAAAAATTTGTAAGACATGCTTGATAGAAAATAGAGGCAAACACGGGCTCATAAAATAGCAAAGCCTTTGCTATCGATCAAAATAAATACATCGGAGCCATTCCATCAAGCGATCATAGCATCTAGTATTAGAGCTGCCAATCCTATTTGTCATTTTTCATATTGGACTTAACATTTTGAGTCTCATTGTATCAAGCATTTTTTTGAATTTTGAGTACATTGGTTGCTCTGTAATAGATTCGTGATTAAAGGGGATCATTTTGCTGTTTCTTTTCATTAAAAATGGCCAATGCACGAGAGTAATTACAAAAATTGATTAGGTACTGTTCGGCTTCTTGATGTGTATTTGAGCGAACATGCTACCACAGACGTTTAATAAAGCATCGAAGATGATTTTTTCGCTCTTACCGACTTGATCTCCATGTTTTTTTATTTCTTTACCGATTTCCACTGGGATAACCTGTTTATGAACCAATTTGAGGAGTATGTTCAATAGCATAAGTGATTTCTAAAAATTATGGCAAGTTAATATCTTCGAATTTTATGACAGCATCGGTCCCTTGAATTGAAGTGACGGCGAGTTTGAGTTGTGGCCTTATCAAAGTCAATGAAGTGCACTAATGAACTGACAGTTTTTTTTTTTCATACAACTTCTTATTCGTCGATTGACTAGCAAACAGTACGCGGTAGACCAAACATCGAAGATTGTGACCAAATATTTTTCTTTCTGAATCTCTTGAATCCGACGTCAGAAGAAAGATGGAGAAGAAGTGTTGCTCTTTTGTCAATGGACATCGAAAGTTGGGACATACGCGTCTCTTGATCACCTCGTGAAATTGTAAGATTGCCCTGAAATGTTGTCAGAAAATGTTTAATACGAACGCGGAAATACAGCCGACCCAGACTGCTTGTTCAACTTTTTTTGACATGGATGGAAATGGTATAGCCAGCTCAGTGACATCATCAGGCTGACCATCAACCTCTTCGCATCCTCCTGAATCTACTGATCTTCATGATCGAGTAAGGTCTTCTCGCCACTAAACTGTTCTGTGTTTTGACTGATACAGCAGCACTTTAATAAATCTGGATTAGGCGGCAAAATCAAAATAACCATTAACAGCCAAAGCAAACTTTAACCACAATGCAATCGTTTTAAGTATAGTCTTTGATAAACAAAAATGCCGTTGCTGCTAAATGAATAAAAAACATTTTTAAAACATTTAAAACATAAAAAACAACCTATAAAAATACACGCGAATAAAAAACATGTTTTTTAAAAACCTATGCCTTACGGTATGCATTGTAGCATATTCATATTGCATGATCATGCGTGTGTGTGATTACAAGAATGCGTATGTTACATTTTTTAATTTCATATTATGGTCATATGTATGAACATTGAACATACATGAAATAAGGAACATTTTTATGAGAAGCATAACGTATGATTTAATAAATAAGATCATTTGTTATGATACGCCAGAAAATCATGAGGTGCGTATATGACTTTCTCCTTATTAGGACATAGGCTTAAGAACATTCCCTATGCATGATGTTGTCTACATGCTTGCGTGATTATTTTGCGAATAATGGACCTTTTAGTTTGCTTTTATCTTTGTTATCTTTTGCGTCTCATCTCGCTTTTCCATAACATATCTAAATTCTTCCATTTACAATCCTATCTCTCACAGCTTTGATCGTTTTCCGCTGCTCAACTTCCGTTCCCTCTTCCCATGAATTTCAGCCTTTCTCATCTCCGACCACTCTCATCTTCGACTTTCAACACCCATGTCACACAACCGGACGAGCATCACTGGTCCTACAATGACACTAGCAGCTACGATAACCCTGAAATAGTGAATGATGCATAAGTAATGAGTCTTCCTAGATTCTCGCAGAAGCCAACCAAAAAAAAAAAAACCCCTTTTTTCTTGTATCCTTATCTCCGTAAATTGTCATACTGAACATACTTTAAAAAATCGTGACAATCGGGGACAGATACAATAGACTGGAGGTAAATTGTCCAAACCAAGCTTTACCCTTTATAAAGATCGGATTAATGACCGCTAAAACAAATTTAAGCATGCACCGCATACCTTAAAAGAAAAAATATCACGAAGCATACGAAGAGATATGATGATCAACAACCATACATATCCGTTCTTCATACACTACATCTTCATCATCAGCCATATAAAGCTTTAATTTATATTTACAAGTATTCATAGGCGATTCATATTGTATGTTCTGCTAACATATGTTGATGAATAAAATTCAAGCGTATGAAAAATAATCATAAAATCACACGCATGATCGTAACTCAAAAATGGTCATACGTCTGATAAAAAGTACATTTCACAGGTATGAACACAGCATGTTAGTGAGCATGAATTGCGCATATGAATGAAAGATAATTTCAGTTCTTACATATGGTCCATACTATGATTTCTACCAATTAGTTTTCCGTACGGTGTTGTTTGGCGACAAGGCCACAGGAAGGCAAATGTACCAAACCCAGGAGACTGGCCAAATGAAAGTTTCGGAAGTTCATCGTCTACTGGGGCACGGTCGGTGACCGAGCTTCAAAAGAATGCCCATCTATGCCATGCTACGGACGATCCAGAAAGAAACAGAATAGTTATGAATCGACCTTCTACGAGTGGATTTTACTTCACCTGCTTTTGATTAAATATTCATAGAATAGAACTTGAGAAACAATTTCGTTGGATTCTACCCTATTTAGAAATCAATTTGGAATAAATCAAACACATGGAAGAGTACACTCACTCATCCTGCTCTTCTCCTTCAACAGATGGGATCTGCGGGGTACAGCGTTGTTCTCGTCGTTTTAACTGCATTGATATAGGACTCCCGGCGCCAGGACAGATGGATTTTGTTCCTGAGGCTGTTGCTGTGGAGATGTGACAGGCGGAGGTGTTTGAGCTGAGATGAGGGAGGGGTGACGAAGCTGACAGCGCAGTGGAGGTGGAGGAGTTAGGAGTTGTGATCTGTGACGTCATGAACTGCTGTCTGGCTACCTGTGCCGGATTTCGGTACGTTCGTCCGCTGGATGTTAATAGTTGTAGAAGTGGAGGAGGCGGGGAGCTTGAAAAGAAGGAGGAGGAAGTGGTGGTAGAAGCCGGCAAATCTTGCGGTTGCAGTAGCAAGACTGATGCGTTCGGTGAAAGTCCAGCACCACTAGTCCGACCACCTTCCAGTTCATCAACTTCGACTCCGTCCAGCCCATCGATATAAGGTTGGTCACCTTATCAGGCATGAGGGAGAATCTGGTCTCGTGCATTGTGCTGGCAGCATTGGTTTTCGGAAGAAGTGGGGATCGAATTGTCGAATTCTTCCACTCCAGGATAAAGGGTGCGACAACGGACCAGAGGAGGAAACACCAACTGAGCGAGCAGGTGTGAGGATTCCACGCCGCATAGGTGAATGCATGAGCGAGGAAGTGTGTGTGTCGTTGGACTGGTTGTTGGTTGGTGATGACGTTGTGTGGTAATGTCGGCATTCCTGAAAGGAAGTTGAATCAGTTCGAATTCGTTTGCACTAGACCATTTCAAGTATTCAATATGATATCACAAAATTGCGGAGGAAATAATTCAGCTGCCAATTTTTAATCGTCAGATAATGCATACTTATACCCAAAATGGAATCATCTGACTGAAAACATAAGCCAATCTATCATGAGGAGAAGTAACTACATAGCACAGGTCCATATCACTTTAAAAATGAATCTTAGATTGGATAAATATTGTCTATTCTGCATCACGTGTTATCAAATATGTTCTTGTTGTGATAACATGAATCAATTGATGGCAATGGTCCCATCTGAGCCGCTAGCTTTAGAAACCCACAATTAAAGACTCATGACGTTGAAAGCATCTCCAACAAATCAGAAATTCAGTTGGATGACTAACTGTTGTCCGATTGTGTATTGACAGGTGGGAGGAGGTATCGAATGTTTCTATTCAGCTGAAGGTATGTGAGTGCAAAGGCAACCACCAGTCGAGACGACGCCGCCATAAGTTCACACAGTGCAGCATTGAGCAAATACGTGGGCTTTGAATATCTATCAAAAATATTTTGATAAAAAACGCTCTATCTGCGACATCTTATAGACGCCGTAAACAATACTCACAGAAGTTGATTATAGTAGAGATTAAGAAAGTCGTGCTATGAAGTGGAATGTTTTAGAGTGGATCCTCTGCGCAAGACCACTTCTATTATAGGGCAACTCTGCATCCTATTGTGAAAGCATATGGCAATAATTTAACCTTTACATTTGGACCATTCGCAAACAGTTCCATGGGTGATCAACTTATAGAGGTTTCGTTGAGTAATGGAGGAGCGATCGAGCCAGCTCATCAATGATGAAAAAGGAGAGCACTATAATATGCTCAAAATTAAGTGATTACACACCGCGAGCTGTCGGACCTTCTCCTTCGGTCGGACGGCTTTCGCCAGTTTCGCATTCGCCTGAGAAAGACAAAGTTCCCAGGAAACACGTGTGGATAGTTCACAATGGTAAAGGGGTTTCAGTTTCCGGCATGTTCTGTTTCCTAACAAAGTTTGCAATAGGCAATTAGCGAGGGAGATTCGACTGAGGTAAAACAGTATAGTACCTGCTGATAGAGGCCCCAGTGGTAAGCCAGGAGTACGGCCTAGTGACACCTGTAGTTCTGCTTCACTGTTGTCGATACGTATACTTGATTGATAATAGTCGAATGATCATGTCATCACTTGCTAAATGTGCGTTGCCTGCATTTTCTTATATTAATTTTTTTTTTTTGATTTCTAAGCAAGTGGACATTTGATTTGTCACAACTATGCTAGTTGAGTACATGGACAGCGAGGTATTCATTACACGAAAGGAAAACCAATATCATGAAATCGGAAACTAATACGAAGCGTGAAGTCCAAATAAGTTCGTAACCTTATTAATCCACATTATTAATCAATAAAATGCTGTAAGGCGAATTCAGATCGTAGTTTTCAAACTGATTTTTACGTTGGGCATAAATATATCGTCAGTAACCGTGATTTCTATGTCAAAATAATCAAGAACTCGAAGTCAACAATCATAAAACAAGTTGACTTACCATGAGCTCTCATAGAGTAAATGGTAATTCTCATGCTCATCCTACACTCATTAAATACGATAGCTTCCCCAAAAACCACAGGGTTTGAAACCTGTTTTGGACTGCTTGAAAACCAATAAAATAAATTTAATATAGGAAAATGCAGGCAACACATTTAGCAAATGATAATTATTATTCAACTATTATCATTCAAGTAAACGCATCGACAACATTGGAACAGAACTTTAGGTTGTTGTTTCCTGCTACGTTCCTTCCTACATATACAGGGTGAGTCATAATGTGCGCAAAACTTTGGTGATGTCCTGTGATTACTGAACGGGGTACTCGACATTAATTTTAATGCCATTTTGTTCGTTAAGACTTGGGGTTTTGTATGATATCACATCCTACAGACTTCTATGAATTTTAAGTATAAAAATTTGAAAATTGAATCATGTCATATTTTCTCAGTTGGTGAAATCTTACCATAGTTTTGGGCATGATTCTGCATCTGTTTAGTGATTCGCAATGACATCAAAATGATTCCACAATCTCTCAGTTTTATTTCGTTCAACCAACAATCTGGACACAAAAAAGCAATCTATGTTTTTTGAAGATTTTGAATTTATCCTACAATTAGGAAATGTTTGATTTAACTAAGATATGCGAAATTTCAGCGCCAAAAGCTAAATTGTCTTTTTTTCGTTAACAATGGACTTAGAAACAAGATTGACTATTGTGAAATTGTTCTAAATTCTGATCCAATAACGAATCTCCAACTGCATACTCTACGTGCATATAAGAGACATGATGTCCTTGCACAATGATCCATTTCCACCTTCAACTATCAGTCGACTGATGCAGAAGTTTGAGGCAACAAAGACTCTCCATGACACTCCAGTTCGCTGGTAGACCGTCCATTGTCAATGAACGTTACTGCTGCTATCGAGAAGTCGATCACTCACAATTCTTAAAGCTGCTAAATTCCACTTGGTCATACTGAGCTCTCGACAAGTCGCGCGTGAAACCGCTATCCCTCAACGCAGTGTCGTTCGAGTCCTACATCAAATCGGGATGCATCCATTTCCGGAATATCCCGAACACAGCGCGATAGAGTGAAGAAGAACCAAGCTGAAGCGTCTTGACTTCGCGAAGTGGATATTGGAGAATGAGGAAATCCTGCCAAAACCATTCTTTGGTCTGATGGAAGCTTACTTTAGTTTAGATGGGCTCGTAAACCGACACAACTGTGTGATATGGGCATACGTAACGAAAATCCAAGATGCAACTTTGCCGAAGAATCTCCACTCACCAAGCTTTGCGTTTGGATGGCAATTTCTTCAAACTTCAAATTGCAGCCCCACTTCTTCGGAATCGACTGTGGAATCAAAGAAAACTACACTAGCCATGCTCCGTGATGAACATTACCTCATACGCTGAACTGCAAAAGAGGCGGGAAGATGATAGATTCTGTCGTATTGCCAACATGAACTTGGAGCTCTTTCCTCATTTCTCGAAGAAGGCACGAGCTGAGACTTTCTATCAACGGAAGATTCCCGAAAAAACCGAGTGATTGGTCGTGGTTATAGGTCATCCTTGGCCGCCACCGCGGTCTCCCGATTTGTCCCCATTAGACTACTATTTGTGAGGGAACTTTGAAGGCTCGCGTGTATGCACGACAATTTGTTCCGAGAAACATTAATCAAGGAGTTAAAGGAGAAAATCTTTGAAAAGAAGTTCCAAAAATCTTGCAAAACAGATGAGCTCCAACGGGCCATTAACCATTTGCTCGGCAGAGCACAATGTGTTTGTCGAGGCTGATGGAGGGACTTGTTTGAAACACTTGCTGTAAATTGTCTATCATCAGATAATAAGCTTAATTATAATAGAGTCCTTTGGAAAATTTGTTTTTAATTTGAATTTTGAACGATTTAAATTGTGAAATTTAGGTAAATTCTAGTGAATTCAAAATTAGCTAGAATACTGTCAAATAATTGAAAGAGAAAAATAATATTGCACACAGCAAAACCCCATGACATGCTAAACAATATGGAAGAGAAACTCAATTCGAATAATTATTTTGGTCAGAGCTACAAGTCCTTGAAGTTTTACGCACATTATGACTCACCCTGTACTATGTGGGATCTTAACTAACTGTGGCTAGCTTATTTTTTCATTTTTGCTTCCCCATAAGAATAACTTGAGTAACTTTCGATAGAATTTTGTTTAAGGCTGTACCTACGCAACATTTTCAGATTTCCTACTCCATAGAGTGAAGCAGGTACCTGATGTAGATCTATCATGCATCTCAACTAGCTGAAGATAATTCTCTGGCGATTTGAGAGTAGGTCTTCGAGTTTACGGATGACATTCACATCAACATACAAAAATCAGAGAGTACACCAGATGCGCGGCAGAGAGCACGAGACACGACGGTATGTGGTAGTAATTGTGTAATGGGGGGTTTAATTATCCAGATGCTGTCTATTTACGGGAGGCGCGGTAGCACGCAGTAACTTTCTCTCATGATAGTGTATATGGATAATATTACGTTACTTTCTAACTAATCCAAGCCATGGTACATTGATCACACTATGTATATGTGGTCCAGAAATGGGATAGGAATACTGATTAGGTAACATGATTACCGAGTACTAGAGACGACGTGACACTGTAGCGGCGAGAGTAGCTGAGGTGTGATTTTGCTGAGGGGTCGACGTGAATCCCGTACGATTCTGTACAATTTGATATAACTCTCATACTAGAAGCAGATTGTCTTTGATCCAAAGAGTCTGAGTGTGTGGATTTGTGAGCATGTACTAAGATGGAATCAAGAGACTCAGTCTATAACAGGTAGTAAATGTGAGATCGAGCAGACTATTATTCTTCTTCATGACGGAATTCAGTGTCACTGACGAAGTGGAGGAGGTGGAAGATTTTGAATTATAGGTGTGATTCGGGGTATCCAGCCTTGTTCAGGGGCTCTCAAGATTTACATTCATAGAGCGTCCGGTAACCTTACTACTCATAGATGAGTCTCTCATGTGGGGTCGTTGGGTTGTTTAGGTGGGAGTTGAGGGTTGGTGTTAGTGGTGGGTTGGTTGTGGGGGTAGGTGGGGTAGTGGCTGGGGGGTGGGGTGGTGTGGTGGGGTGGGTGGGGTGTGGTGTGGGGTTGGTGTTGGGGGGTGTGTTGGTTTTTGTGGGTTGGTGGGGTGTTGGGTGGGTTGTGTTTTGGTATGTTGTGGGTGGGTGGGGGGGGGGTAGTGGGTTTGGGTTTTGGGTTGGTTTTGTGATGGTGGGGGTGGGGTGGTTTGGTGGTTGGGGGTAGGTGTTGTGTTGGAGGTGTGTTGGTGGGGGGGGGTGTGTGGTGTGGGGGGTGGTTGGAGTGTTTGGTGTGGGGTGGTGTTGATGTGGATTGGGGGTGTGAGTGTGGGTGGGGGGGGTTTTGGGTGATGGGGTCGGGTGCTTGAGATAGAGTGGATTATGTAGCACCTAAGTAGTGTGTGAGCAGATCTTGCGACCCTCTATAGAGCCCCTAATTTGGTCCGGTGTGGGGGTACCTCCTGAGTCTCGAGATAACAACACTTGTGGTAGGGTACAACTGGAGGGCGGGTATCGTTCTAAATTAACGCAGGGGGTGTAACTCGATTGATTCAGTGAGAGGAGGAAAATGGGCGAGTTGAAGTTGCAGGTCTGAAAACTTGCGCAGTGGATCGCAAGATATAGTCTCTTTGTGGCCCTACTTATTCGTCAACGTAGTCCTAAGAAGAGGTCCGGGTAGAGGAGGAGTGGTGAGTGTCTCTCGGGCTGAAATTCGGAAGCGTAGGCCTTCAGCGGGTGGGGGGGGGGGGGGCAAAACTTGAAACTCAATCATTTATTCGGCCACTACTGTCCTACATGTGTAGACAAGCACTTTTAAATTGGCGGGTTTGTTTATTGACTGGCACGACTCTACTTTTCATTACGAAGCGTCTATGCATTTTACGTTGAATTCAAATCGATATCCAGCATAATTCAAAAAATGATTCAGCAACTTCTGATAAAAGACGTTTGAGTTATACAGTAGTACAGGTGGAATTGCGATCAGTAGTCATTAGTATGACGTGAAATAATAATTTATCACTTTCGCACTTTTGAATAATACACAGAACGTAGTAACTCATTCCTCCCCCTACGCGAATGAAGTGCATTCATTGTAGTGCTCCTTTGCGTAATTATCACATCTTCCGAATCCTTATGAAACTCAACATTTTTATACTGCGTAGTGTGCTTTTCTTCACAATTATCAACAGAATGATTTTTGTCGCCACTCGTATTTGTGCAACTGACCTACCGTTCATTGAATTTTTCCTATGACATAATTATACTTCTCATCACCATTTGCGGTAACTTTTCCCAGACTAACATTTCATTACGACATTGAGCATCACAATCTTGACTAATGTGACTCATTCAAGGTTCTTGTAGGTTGTAGCCACTGTTTTCTGTCCTGTTTCCGTTCCCGCGTACGTTGAGACATATTTCAATCATTACGTCACTTACTGGTTCGCCGCCAACACACGCGCTCTCATCCCATCCCAAAGACACCCTCCATGCCTCCGCCTTTCTGGCATTAGTCGCACTTTTTAGTCATTGCTAGTCGCTATGAACTAAAGTAGTTGCGAACCATTTCATTTTCCCTGTCATACACCGCTCGTTGTATTGACGAATAAAAAATTATCAATATTTATTAATTGCGATTCGTTTTACGTAATAAAATTGTCAAATTGGTGGTGCTGATCCCAAAAGAATGAAGTGATGGGAGGACATGGATTCTGTAAACCAGAATTACACGTGATTTTGCTAGCATGATTGTCAGCTTGACGACTGAAAGTTAAGTCGGGAAAAATGGAGCCCAACCGCACAAAGAAATTACAGTCATTTTTCTTATCTCAAGTAAAGTTGCGTTATACTATGGTGGAGTTGTGGTCGGTATTCCAAAACACGGACGATATTTTCTGTTGCTTCTGTTAATGTACTGTGATGCGAGAAAATCTAGACAATCATGTGATAGACGTCACTTATCGATCGGTGAAAATCTAAAACACTTTTTTATTCAGCAGTATGTCTCGGAGGATGTAACTTCAGACTTGAATTTCGCCTGTCAGACATGAGCCGACGACCCTTCGCTCGAGGAAATTGTTAATCAGCGCCTTCGCTCTAGTCATGAAGAGAATCGATGACTCGTCTTGTCTTCTGACGAAGAAAACTGATGACTAATAGTCAAGTGAATAGTGATATCGTCGTACTCCGGGCCACGGAAGATCCACAGTTGTTATGAACAATCCAGCGATGGAGATATGGAAGTAGAAGAACATTCTTCCTACGAAGAGGCATCACTCAGCTAGTAGTTTCCGTCCGGTTCAGCAAGTGATGGAGTTTTACATGACAGACGGTCCGATCGCGATGTGGATCATAGTTGTTTCCCCCAGCGGGAATTAGTATGGAAATTCAACGCTCCTAGAGGAAGACTTCTCGGTAGAAATATTATAGCTTTTCGCGACGTCCCCGACTATTTCGTTCGCCAGCTTCAGAACTTCATTCATTTTTGGTTTTATAACCGAAGATAGATACGAACGCACTCTTGCCTTTCACTAAACAGGAGATAACTGCCCCTAAAGAAGATTTTTTCCTATGGATGAACTTCACAGCAGTCATGGCAACAATTATTCGACAGGATAGACAGAAACAACATGTCGGCATTATCCCCATATACACTCCATCGATACCGTCCCCTTCTATCGATGTGCCTATCAAAAAACAACTGACAAATACTTCTTTCTCATATTACATTTGAACAATAAAGTAACACGAACGAGAAAGACTGCAAAGTACAAATTAGCGCTGTACTGAGTTTTTGGAATAGGTTTCACTCTAATTCTCGAGACATTATATTCCCTCACCGCCTATGACCGTTGGACGAACACTTTTAACGCATTTCCGAGGCTATGCTCCGGACGTTCCCTATATGCCTCAGAAACCCCCAAGTACGGGATTAAGATTTCTGGCTATGTGACGCAAAAAATGGTGACCCTTCAATGCTTTTACCTTACTGTGGTGCTGAGGGATCTCGCCAATGTTGGTCTTAGCAAAAAAACTGGTTGTTTTGAAATTGACTAAACCGTAATTATAATACGAACCAATATCTTCATCGACCGAATATTTTTCTTCTTTTGATTTGTTGTGAATCTCCTCAAAATGCTTTAACAATCTACGTGAACCTATATGTCATACGCGACGCGGCCGTACCTCAGCTGATGAAAAGTGACCTAGAGGTTGTCCCGATATTCACACCCGAATTTATGGAACCATGAGAACCGATAACTTCTCTCTTCTTATGTTCCCAAAGAAGAACATAGAACGTTCTCATCTGAGCACTTCATACAAACAATCCGATTTCATCGAGAGAATGACAAACAAACCAGAAGATCATCATGGGATTACAATAAAGGAAAAAGGAAGAGTTTTGAAAGGTCAGGACTCGAGATGGACGATTTTACTTGCCGTCGTAAAACTCGTAGAATATACTCTTCTTTCATTTTCTTTAATATATCCGACGTGGCTCATTTAACTCATTCCACACATGGAGGCCTTCTGGATACTCCAAAAGTAGAGCAACGTTTACAAAGATGTACCTTCTTCACCTGGCAGAAAAGAAATACAAAAAGAAACGAGATATAACAACAGAATGATTTATGCACAAACAAACAAGAAATCGGCATCACTTCTCTGGGGTTTTCCCTGTTAATTTTTTAGTTGCATCCTCCTCAAGTATATAACAACCCCAAAAATGTCATAGAGGAGACACATTGCCGTAATCGACACGAAAACTATGCTCATGTTGCCGAAAATACTGTGCTCCAGATCAACATACACATCAGGTTCTATTTCATTGTGCGCTTTTTGTAACTTGACAACCCTAAATAATTATGTACTTATAGTTGTTAAACTACTGTATATGCATTGTAAACAATTTTTTCATTCAAGATATCATGAAATGGGTTTTTACACACAAAATCGTAACGCAGATAATTTCGTTACATATAAAAGTTTAGCACAGGTACAAGTGCATGTGTATTCAAGTAATGTAATTTGCAATATCGGCATTAATTTTTAATACGCTAAATAGTGATATGCTGTTTAACCATCATGAGACACTTCAGTCCCCAGAAAAATTGTACATTAAAACACAACAAGAATTGCGATATTTTCTAATAGATTTTTGTCTACGTATTAGACAGATGGGTCGGAAAAATGAAGGAAAGAAATTTTGGCCGTTCCATAGGTTAAGGTGATAAGTCATAAAAATCCGAGACCTGTATAATAAATGACTAGA